>BLKR01002389.1:0-200098 GCA_011170035.1 Teleogryllus occipitalis
ATTAACAGATCTGATGAACTTTCGCAAGGTGTTATAGTGAAAGTTTTCAAGTATTAATACCCTTGTCTTGAACTTGAAGTGTTTAAATTCTAGCTTATTCTCTACATTAAGCCATTAAACATCAACCTCGGGACTCGTCAAGTTTGAAAAATCTTTATTATTATCTCCCTTATGCAAACATTGTATATCGTTATTTTCGATGATGTTTGTTAATTTCATCAGTGGAAGAAAATCATTGGAAAAAATTGTCATTATGACCGTTAATAAATTGATGTTTCTTCCTACGTCCTTCGTGACAAGACCTTGGATTGCTGTGCAGTTACGACCGTACCCCTCACTGCTACCACTCGCGGACCCTCGTCCTAATACTCACGGCTCCACAAACGCCGCATTTCCCAAAGGCGAACAAAACAAGGCCTACTTAATGGAATTATTGTCATTTTAATTTCAAATCACATGCCAGAAAGTAAAATTTTACACTCCAATTACTGTGAAAACATTAACAGGTGACACATGATACAACAAAGAATGCCTCTTTTTATATTCTACACATTGCAACCGAAAAAATATATAGTTCTATTTTAAACTAGTGAGGAGACAATAGCACTTACCTTCTCGCACTGTATATAACTGTATTAATAGCACTGTACATTCTCGCATTATGGCATCTTTTTGCGATTTTCGAAAATTTAGCGAGTTCAATTAAAATGAAACCTCGCCATTTGTAAGCTTTCTCAGCTATATCTTTGGAAAAAATGTTAAAGAAAAATTGGTAGACGGTTTTAAAGTCGTGTTTTACTTTCTTTCCTTACGCCACATGAAGAGAGTATTGAAATCAAGCGCTGGAAATTGGCAAATTCTCGACAAAAAACTCTTATTCTCGGCCCCTGGTGATATATCTTCTTCCTATATGCAATAAATTACTTCCTCTATCATATTGCCTAGTCATAATTAAAGTTCTGTGTATCGTTGATACCGTAAAAACGATTGACGACAAAATGTGTGTCCGTCTGCCCTTCCGTCCGTCGGTCTGTCAGTGGTGAACACTAGCTAAGCGTCTAAACCCTTGAAATAATTTTCTCCAAAATTGATTTTCCACGATCAATCTCAAAACATTCGAGGACCTGAACTTTTTCAACTTTCGAAAATTCAGGAATTTCAATAAAAATGTGACCCCCGTAAATTACTTCCTCCAATTTTTATGCGTCCTTCATAGCGAAAAATCGATTGGTGGCAAAACGTCTGTCCGTATGTGAACAATGCTAGCTGCTTAACAGTAAATAGAATTTTCATCAATATTGTTATTCTCCAATCGGTCTAGCTAATGTTCTGGTCCCTAGAATTTGAAACAAATTTTAAATTTTGGGGGTACTTTACACGATACTCCAGGAACATTTTCAAAAAAAGGCACCAATTTTTTTTATTAAATTTTGTTGTCGGATAGCGGAAACGACGCTTACGATAATGATGAGGCAAAACATTTTTCTGGGTCTTCCTTCAAATACAATTAAGAAGATAATTTTCTTCTTAATGAAATGTCTTCATCAGAAACAGGTTTTCAAATAGTCATATTCAATTTTTCCAAAATATTAGTATCTTTGCGTAATTGTGCATTAAATAAAAACAATTTTTAAATTTTCAACAATTATTGTCCCATAAACGGCTCCAAATATTTTCTTTAATTTTTTTCTTCATCGTATGTAGCATATAACTGTAAAGATGGTGGTGATGTTCCCATTTTCGGGGCACAATCCGTACTTTCGAAAATTAAAAAGAATTGGCAATTGTAAATTGGAATTTCTCGGGCTTTGTTTGACGCGTTGTCAGTTCACCAAATCGCAACACAATTGTTTCAAAATTCTTCGATTTCATCCCATTCTTGTCAGTCGTGAGGACTGATGTAGATAATATTCTTGAAAGAAAATAAATTGAAGGAAGGTAATAAATTTAACTTAGAACTCACAAACACACTTTTTTACTTAAGAAATTTTGATTGCTGATTATGGTATTTAAAAACTGAAAGCTCACTTCAATGCACTGTCTCAGTTAAGTTTATTCTTTTAATTTTAAAGGTCGCTTTTCAACATCTTCGTCATATAGCGACAACTGTTATTTTTTAACTGTAGATGAAAACGAACACACACAAACATCCATCCCCGAAGCGGCCGTTCGAGCCAAGGCAGCTACTTTATAATTTGGGTAGTCTTCAGCATCAACGATCTGAGTTATCCAGGCCGGCTTATTCGTTTTTGTTTCATTTGTAAAAGTAAGAAATGACTACTGTTCATGAGAAATGCAGATATATGCACCAGAGGCGCTTCGTTTGAATATTTTGATTGGAATTTTGAATATTTCAAGTTATAGCTGAGGTTTTAGTAGGAAAGAAATTGTAATATTTCTATATTACGTAACTATTTCCAATAGTACAAGAAAGTGTGCTTCTAAGCACCGCAAGTTTACCTTTCCGTACTGGCATTTATCCAGTATGTGTTGCAGGGAGTATTTGCTTCCGCGATAGATTATCGTTGTCGATACATATTTATAATTTGGGTAGTTTTCTAAACATTCTAGTAGATGCAAAGCCAGGTTCTTGAATTCACCGGTACGGCAAATCGAAATGAAGATCCGCAATAAACATGAAATTAAGAGTTTTGAATCTAATTGATATAAATAAAATAAGATAGGGTAGAAAGTAAGCATATGATGCAGTTTATTTTATTCTCTACCGATATCGTTATTAAGGGCCCCTCACTTGCAGAGATCGACCGGTGCCGTGTGCCAGTTGCACCAGCCTAGCTACGCCTAGCTTTTGTCGTTCACCAACGGATATACAAGTTAAAAAACCTTTTTTCGTATCTGGGATCCCCGAAAAGAGCATTGAAATTAAAATCGTGACATTGATTTTTTCAGCATTATATATTTAACTCTACACATCGTGTATCTGCACATGTTACGTATATGTGAAATAAAATGTTGTTTAAGAAATTCTAAAAATACACACGTAAGTAAAGTATTAATTTAATAATTACTGTTTAACTATAATTAACAATTTTTCCCTTTATTGAGATACACATTGATGTCACTAATGCCAAACTGTCTAGTGGATTATTGTATTATTTACATTGTTTTATTATTGTCTAGTGTATTACCAATATGTCCAGTTTCATTCATCTGTCACATTTCAGATATCTGTTTTCTCTCACTTAAAGATCTATGGAATTGTTTCTGAAGATAGGTATAACTTATTAAAACACATATATTCAGGTTTCTGTTATTTTATATTCTGTAACTGTTCTCAAAACCTTTTCACAACACGAACTCATCTCTTTCAAACAAAACGATTCCAATTAATGCTTTTGAATTACAGTTACTTCGTAAGTATAAAACTACGAGGACAAATGTACCATACTATATTATTCTTTTGATGCTCCACGTAAAACCACTATATTCTGTGTATTAAATCTTTAAACATTTGATCAAGTCAAAATAAACACATTGGTGGCCGACTTCTAGCCCTCATTTCTTGCCACTTCGAAAGCGCCCGAAGACACAAAATGCACATGTTCCTTCATATTTACATTTGAGAATGTCTTATAACTTTTGACAAAATGTTAGGAGCAAGGAGAGGATTTTCATGTCCTAAAAATATTGAAATATGCTTATAAAAATATGACCTAAACAATCTAAGTTATGCGCTTAAATATGCAGTTAAACCCGACAGGAAAAATCAGCCAAGAATGACCAAATATACCGTAACAAATTAATCTACATATCATCCAAGAAATTTCACTTGGATATGCCCTGAAGCAACGGACAAAAATAAGCAAAATCATAGAGATCCGCTACCTAGTTATAACACACAATAGATAATATTTCATTTGCCGTGATGGTTTACTTATCGTTTCTGTATACTCGTCACATTTTTATACCGTGTTTGATTAACGCCTACATTTTTCAGTATTTTTTGATTTGTTGGATCCACAATATATTTATTGAAAGAAATTCAAAGAAAACCTTGGAGGCATTTGTGAGAAAATTTTGAAAATATCCCAGGCCCCTCATGTGAAAAACCTCCGAAATTTAAAGATTATTTTCAAAATGGAAAGGCAAAATTCAAGTCGGGCCAGATCGGTCGGGGAATATTCATTTTATAAATAATCTTACGAATCGTGTAGGGGCTAGTGTTGTTCACGGACAGGCGGGCACACACAAATGGTCAGACGTTTTGAAAAAAATAGCTTTCAAGTTTTTTGCTTTTCGGGTATTAAGGGATCACAAAATGTGTATTCTGACATCATTATATATTAGCGAAAGTAATTTGATACATGTGGGAGAAAGAAAATCCTCTTTTACTATAACACACATACAGAAAATGAGTTACTGTCTAAAAATGGCACTTTTCGACGCAACGTAACTCGTACAGAACTTTTTTTACACTAGGTTTATTACTCTGTATATACGTACGTATACAAGATAGAAAAAAGGTGTCTATACACTACAATAAATTGTACACATCTGAATCATCAGAAGGATGCACCTAAATGCTTTCTAAGAGATTACGTCAAATGTCATAAAGCGCACGGATGTTAGCTAACACCTGCAGCGATAATGTCAGTAGAGTAAAAAACGTGCGCCAGCGCGAGTTAATACCAGTTAAAAAAATCCTCTTAGACGTATGAATCATTGACCTACAATAGAATACATTTTCTACATGAACATTCCATAAGCATAAGGCCCTTGTGACACTCTAAACGCGAAGTTTATGATAATGTGGACGGAATTATGAAATTTGAGTGTCGCACAGTCGACGCTAAGTTCATCGCACTTGCCGTTTTCTCACGGCCATAGCTCTAGTACAGGAAAAGTTGCCCCAAAATTGCGCATGTTGGACAATGTGGGCCGTGAGTATTGAAAATTTTATCATTTGGTGCGTCGTTTTTTCCGCGCTGGAAGACGCGTACAGTTTCAAGAACAGGTTATCTAACACGACTTATCATATCGTGACTGAGCTGAAGAGTAGAGGCCCGAAGGCAATTTTGAAATACCTGCGCAAGTATGTTAATATAATACAGTTGAATCAATAATCCGAGGAAGATGAAAGCATTAAACTTTTTATACAACGTATTCAAAACTTATCAGTTTTTTTTTTACCTGAAGCAACTTTTCACTGAAATATAACAAAACGTTTGTACAGCCAAACCCCAAAATTAGAAAATTTCGAGTTTGTGGTAGATTATTATTATTATTATTATTATTATTATTATTATTATTATTATTATTATTGTTTTTACTTTCTCATCTTATTGGTACATTTGAATGAATTGCACAGATATACATAATCAGAGCACAATACATCTATTTTTTTAAAAGAATTTATAATACATTGTTTCCCATGAATTTCCGTACTATTCTTGTTGTTGAAATAACAACAGCCTTCTGCATGGGTTTGTACAGATCTTCATTCAAACCCAGTTGCTTAAGGCCCCCAATCAGACTCCTAGGGATGACTCCGGTGCTGGAAACAATTATCGGGATAATGTTGACTCTTTTCATATTCCACTGTTTCTCAACGGGTTCAACAAGATTTGCATATTTACTGATTTTTTTCAGTGTATTTGCTTTGAATGTTGCCAGTATTTGGGACAGAAACATCAATAAGCATGACATGTTTCTCACACTTGTTAATCACAACCAAATCCGGTCTGTTGTGAATCACTGTCTGGTCCGTTAAGATAGTTCTATCCCAATACAAGCGCCACTCTTCGTTCTCCAGTACACTCATAGGTTGGTACTTAAAGTACGGTACCTTATCTTCAGTCAGAAGACGACATTTTTGAGCCAACGCTTGATGTAAAATTTTGGCCACCGAATCATGTCGCTGTTTATATTCGGTGCCTACCAAATGTGTACAACCCGAGGTAACATGTTGAATTGATTCCACTGTTGGACAACCATAACGACATAACTCATTCTGCACATTGCTATCTCTAACAATTCGCTTCAAATAGTTACGCGTTGGAATAACTTGATCCTGAATAGCCAACATAAACCCTTCAGTTTCTGAAAAGATCTGTCCTGATATAAGCCAGTAGTTCGATGCTTTCAAATCGACATGTTCTTGGCTCATCTCATGTGGATGTCTTCCATGAAGAGCTTTGGCCATCCATAAATCTCTCTTTTGGCCGTCATTGCATGAGAAGTCCGCAACATCCTGTCTCGACAGCTCTATCGGAGTATAGACATCTGCTTCACAAATTGCTTTATGCAGTTTTGATGTATTTGCCGCAGAGTGGAAATACATTCTCATGCTCTTCACTTGCCGACAAAGTTGGTTTCCAATGTCTGTGAGTCCTCTTCCACCCATATTTCTCGGAAGTGTTATACGTTCGACTGCAGATTTTGGATGGTGCATGCGTGCTTTCGTCATTAAAACTCTCATTTTCCGTTGTAAGTTCTCAATGTCAGTTTTGCTCCACTTAATAATGCCAAATGAGTAGTTTAAGACTGGGACAGCATAGGTGTTAATAGCTTTTATGATATTTCTTCCATTCAACTTTGTTTTCAGGAGCTTTCGGGTTCTTCGGAAGAATTCCTCTGCAAGTTCATCTTTCATTTTACATTGGTCAATGTGCCTTGCCTGTCTCACTCCCAGGTATCTGTACGTTTCCTCAGCAGACATCGCTTGTATCAATTGTTTATTTTCAAGTTCAAAGGCTCCCTCTTGGAGCTTTCCTTTTACAATATTCAATGTACGACATTTTTCCAGGCCAAACTCCATTTTAATACTTTTTGAAAATGATTCCACAATACTCAATAGTTGTTCAAGTTGAGATTTTGTCGAAGCATATATCTTCAAATCATCCATATATAAAAGATGATTTATGCGATACATCATTCTTGCTCCCAATTTAATTCCAAATCCACATTTAGTAGAATTCAAGAGATTAGATAGCGGATTCATACAGATGACAAACCAGAGGGGACTTAGTGAGTCTCCCTGAAAAATACCTCTTCGCACATTGATTGTATCAGTTTGGATGTTGTCAACAGGAGTACTTAAGATAATTTTTGTTCGCCATTTCGACATAACGTGTTCCAAGAAGGAGACAACTTTTGTATCAACCTCATAGATCTTAAGTATTTCTATCAGCCAGGTATGTGGTACAGAATCAAAGGCTTTTTTGTAATCAATATACGCCATGAACAAGTTGCGATGTTTTGCATATGCTTGACCACACACTACTGAATCTATGATTAATTGTTCTTTGCAACCCATGGAGCCTTTGCTACAGCCTTTCTGTTGAACTGCAATAATATCGTTGTCTCTACAGTGGGTGTATATCCGTTGTGAAAGGCACGATGTAATGATTTTATACATCGTTGGCAAGCAAGAAATAGGGCGATATTTTGTTGGATCTTCTTGTTTTTGTGGGTCTTTGGATATCAGATATGTAATTCCCTGGGTAAGAAATTCTGGCATCTTATCTGGTTGTTGTATGACATCATTGATCAATTCAGCCAGCCTTTGGTGAGTGCACCATAATCTTTTATACCAAAAATTATGAATTTTATCTGGTCCTGGAGCTTTCCAATTCAATAGGTTCTTGATTACTTCACTGACTTCTTCAGTTGTAAATTCTTGGTAATGCATCTTGGTAAGATGTTCACAGCGTTTCTTCTCTTCTCCAATCCAGCTCGCTCTCACATCACATTCCACTGGATCAGAAAGTTGCTTACCCCAAAAATCATTCACCTGCTCTCGTGTTGGATATAATCCTTTGTAAATGCCTTCTTCCTTTCTTCCCAGGTTTCTGTAAAAATTCTTTTCAGATTTTTCAAACAAAATGTTATCTTTCCTCCTACTTCTGCTGGTTCTATATCTGGACAATCGATTTGTTAATACAGATAGTCTTTGTTTCAGCGTCTCAGTGCACTTATTATTATTATTATTATTATTATTATTATTATTATTATTATTATTATTATTATTATTATTATTATTATTATTATTATTATTATTATTATTATTGTTATTATTATTATTATTATTATTATTATTATTATTATTATTAGCCCATAACATCCCGTAAAGGGAAAAGGCCTCCTGCTATAGCAGGGTTACAGTAGGTTGATATTCAATTTCAATAAAGTTCACTCAATTTCACTAAAATCGATTAATAGCACTGTGGATCATATTTTTGCTGTTCATATCCCAGTTGCCTCCATGTTGTTCTCTCTTGGGCCTGTCTCGTCCAAGTGGGACCAGCTGCTTTGCATAGCTCGTCTGTCCATCTTCTCCTCTGTCTCCCTTGGTTTCTCCACCCATACCGAGCGTCCCAGTTTGTTGTAATGTATGTCCATCGTTGCTGGTCTTGCCTTATCCTCCCATTTTGGCTTGCCGTACTGCATCTTTAATTTTAGTCTTTTTTCTAATTTCTGTAGATGGTATTTTGTCTAGGAGCGAAATATTTAACATTTTTCGTTCCATTTTCCTCTGGCATCGTTGTATCCATTTTATTTGTATTACTGTTAATCACCATGTTTGTGATCCATAAAGCAATATCGGCAAGATGCACGAGTCCATTACTACCTTTTTAATTTGGAGGTTTATCTTTTTATTTAGCAAAATGAAAGAGAGGCTCCAGAATTTTCTCCATGCTAATTTAGTTCTTCTTCTTATTTCCTTATCTCCTCTATTTGTAAATGATATTAGCTGGCCCAGATAAACATATTCTTGCACATATTCTATGTTGCTGTCGTTCACCATTATTGATTTGGGTTCACTGTTACTCATTACTTTAGTTTTCGATAAGTTCATTTGTAAACCGACCTCAGTACATTTTGCGTTTACATCGTATAGCATTTCTTTTAGAATTTTAGGCGAGGTAGCAAATAGAGCAATGTCGTCTGCAAAACGGAGGTTTGTCAGCCGCCGTCCGTTGACATTTACACCTGCTTGTTTGGACCAATTTATTTTACGGAAACACATTTCAAGCAAACTATTAAATAATTTAGGAGATATTGGGTCCCCTTGTCTTACTCCTCTCTTAATTGGAAATATTTCTCCTTCTTGATCTGTTCTTACTTGTGCTTGGCCGTGTGCATATAGTTGTTTTAAAATATTAATATAGATTAGAAGCCTTCAACCATTCAGCATATATTACTACCAATTTCAGATTTAAAGATTTACACATTCCAGTGATATTTGCAAAATCTAATTTATATTGAGTGGAGACGGCGCGGTTGTTAATGACAAACGACGGAAATGACGATTTCTTTCCGGGTTGAGTCCAGCCATTTGCAAGGTTCTCTTACAGTTTCGAGTACTTAGGCATTTTTCTATAGGGTCAAATAAAATCTATTGTTTATTCCTAGTAGGTATCAGACAACTTGGAACTAATTGTGAAACGGAGAGTATTCATGGATTATCGTACACAGTGACACAACTATGCTGCAGCGCGCGCAATTATTACTGATGAAAAAAGTGGAAATTGCCTTCCACGGTGTGGCCATCATTTGCAACACTTATATGAAATCACTGTAAAAGTTCCAAGTTTATGTTTTTCTTATTTGCTTATCTTCTTGCCTATTATTTCATTTTATTTATTATTTCAATTTGAGCCAGAATTATTTTTATTAAAATGTTTGTGTAATTGATAAGCATTAGTCTGAGACTTGTCAATGTTGTAGGCAGTTTGTCAGAATTGTAATTAATGTTTTGTTATTCCTTCCCCAGCCCTTTTCAATCAATGCAGCATTCATGAATTTTTTTAAGGTAGCTCCGCAGAAAAACAACCTTGTAGGTTCGTGCGACTTGACCCATGATCGCTGTGAACTTGACTTGTGGGAAAACAAGTCCACTCAAAAGTTACGTAGTCCTGATTTTTAATGTTCAATTGTGTTCTGAGTTACTGACACAGATACATAAAGAAAACAGTGTCATGTTCAAGACGCTCTACAGAATATTTTGAACTTAATATGTCTTAATCATTCTGTAATTTTTTACTCATTCTGTATATGATTACAGAGACGTCACTCTGGTACCCATAGAGAACTAGTAGCCCTAAAACATTCAACATCAGGACCTCTTTTGTGTGTGTGTGAAAAATTCCCGTAATCTTTTTCTTATATTTCTGAGTTGGCTGAGTTGAACTCACTCCACGGCGTTTCTTCGTGGTTTGCGTCGCAGCCTGATGCGCATGCGCGAGACGGGCGTGCTGGCGCGCATGCGCGAGCTGATGCTGCCTTCGATGCCCCGCTGCGAGGGCTTCAGCACCTTCAACAGCGCGCGCCTCTCCGACGTGTACTCGGCCTTCGTGCTGCTGGTGGCCGGGCTGGCGCTGGCGGCGACGGCGGCGCTGGCGGAGGCGCTTTGGCGGCACCGCCAGGCGCTGGGCGCCGCCGTCGCGCGCCGCCTGGGGCTGCTCCGCGCGCGCCCCGCCCACGCACCCGCCCACGGCCTTGCCCACGACCTCGGCACGCGCCACGCACCTCGCCGCTGGGTCAGGAGGCCCACGATCCAGTGGCTCAACTGAGCGCGGGCCTCAAATCCCATGTATGAGCTTCGTTTTGACGAACAATTCCGTTTTAGAGAGCGAGCTCATGGGCAGTGTGGCTTTCGTTACCCAGGAAGTGATATTACCATTGCGCGCATTTCCTAAAACTCTGGAGTTATTTGTCAAAAGGAGGAGTCCAAATGAGCAAGCATTGAAAATGTCCACTTCACTCTTTTCGAATAAAAAATAGAGCACAAATTTTACATTTTTCAACTCCGTCTCTAACTCAATGAATAGAATACTGCTTAATGTATTGTAAGACATTCACATTTTTTTAAACAAAATTCTAGGTAAAAACAACAAGAACTCAATTTTTGCCAAATGCACATGTCACCTTTTGAATGTTTGCTCCTCAAATGAGGTCATGGGGTCGGAGAGTGCTTAGAAATATGCTAGTTTGTCTTATTTTTATTTACACTGTATTTAATTTTCAAAGTATTTTAGAATAATAAATTATTCTCTTCAATGTTTTTTGTTTATTTTCGTCTTTTCTCCCTTGCTGTTCAACCGCGCCATCTGAAACTGTCGCTCAAGGCCGTTGACTCTTTGTGTGTGTATGTGGTGTATGTGTATACACATATATATATATATATATATATATATATATATATATATATATATATATATATATATATATATAAGTTGGTTGTTAATGATTCCGGGCACGACAACTACCGAGGTCATTAGTCCCGTAAGTGTAGTGCATGTATTTTCATCGGGAGGTGTCTATGATTTTCCCTCACTGGATAGCGAGATTCGGCGCCGACCTACCGTCGGCTAACGGGGGGGTCCCTTAACCAGGTATCTCACACCAGCGGAGCACCGCCCCAGCCAGGACAAGCTCTAAGCTCCCGACCGGTCTCCTGACATGTGTGGTAGTGTAGTGCATATTAGAGTAAGTGTGTGTGTAAGGAATGAGAATAGGAGATGGAAGAGGAAGGAAAGATCGCTCGCGGTCCGTGGCCCGTTTGTTAGGGTACTGCTCCGGCATTCGCCTGGTGTTGATCGGAGAAACCACGGTAAACTATCAATGAGAACAGCCGGTTTCTAGAATTCTCCTCCAGACAGCGACTGAATTCGACCTAGCTGACAAACTAGTGTCGAAAATCTTGCCACTGTCGGGACTCGAACCTAGAACGTCCCGGTCAGTTGCACTGCAGTGGCATCGTTTGATGCACTGAGCCACCTCATGTATAAACAACGAACGAATAAAACTAAACTGGGGAAGTAAATGTCAAGCTAGATGACTTATGGACCAACATAAAATATGTAACGTGCATAAATTAAATGTTTTACGTGTAAAACATTTGGTGTTAGGATTACGAATGTAAAAATATGAACGTCAGTTGCATTTACCCGTTCTAAAAAAGTACTCTATAGCAAATCTGTGTCAAAATGACTAGTTTTTTATCCAATATTTATATATGATGAATTCTCATATTGAGCGTGCGAACTGATTACACATTCTCAGAGATTCACTGCTTACATCACAGCTGAGGCGCTGTGACAGCTGATCATGCTTCAATATTGTAATTGTAAGAAGGCACTGAAAAAAAATGTTATGATATTTTCGAAAAATCAGATATTTCACTGAAAATGAGACCTGCGTTTTTATTGTAAGAGTTCTTTATGCGACCCGAGGACAAAGTTTAATACAAAAAATTGGAGTCCTCTTCAAGGAAATTTTAAAAATATTGAGACAATATTGTAACGATACCGAATATTATACCCCGGCTCATCGCACACAAAATGTTGCGTAATCACGTACTGGCGCTTTTGCGTCTTTTCTGAGCCGTCGGGCGGCTGATTCGTTACGCACAACTGCTTGCCGCGACACCTCGGCGCCGAGCAAACGGGGAAACTGTGTTTGTTTTCGCCAACGCCGACGCGGGTCTATCCCTGGGGATCTAGCTGGGAAGGGGGGCTGCGCAGTTTGGAAACTCTGGGAGGGACCACCTGCGTTTATTTACGAAGTGTGCGAGTGAGAGCGCCTCATGGAAAATTCCGCTCGACACACCGACGAAACGCAAGATATTATTGGACCAAATTTAAGTAAGACGTAGGAACCTTTTGCCAATAGAAGCACATTTTAGAAAAAATTTGGAAACTTCTAGAACATTTGGGAAACAGGGGGGGAGAAAAGACTTGCGAGCGCTGGCATGCGCCGAGCAGCCAGATCAGAACGGTGTGAGAGATCCCAGTAGGCGGAGCAGAAGGATAGGAGAGGTGAGCGCTGAGGTGCGCTTAGCTCGCAGAGCAGTAGAGCCGGAGAAGGGCAGAGCTCCTTTTTGCTTTAAATTGAGGACGAGTAGTTCCTCCGATTGCTCATTTGTCGAATATATTCTCTTTTGATCTCTTCCGATCACGCCCGCGTCGCTCGTCACAATTAACGCGACGAGTATAATCGCGTTGCTGGACACCTGAATCTTGAGCTGTCGTCGCTTTTGGTCGTCGCTTTCGTCGTCTTCATCACTGCACCACCGCCTTCGCCGCTGCCGCCGTCGCCGTGGTCACGCTACGCCACCGCAACCACCGCCGCCGACGCGGGACTCAAAGGGCCTTCCCCGACACCCACGGGACACGCCGCCTGGTGTGAGGTTCGGCGACCTGTAGGGGTTGCCCACCCCAGCGGACCTGCCTGCGAACGGTGACTGTGTTTTGATTGTCGAGCTGCGGCAAGATCTTCAGTGCGCCCTTCAGGCGCGACGCTTGTTTAAAGAAACTCTTATCAAGGAAGTGCTCGCCGCGCATTGGCGACTTCCTTACATTATTAAGTTCCCTGTAATACATTAGTTTTATAGCATAAAAATAGAAAAAGTAATTGCTAAGACCTTAATTTTTTGTATGCTTAAAATTTAAGTTTTTTCATTAAAGTCCATTTGTGTTCTCAATAATTTTATTTTAAATTCATCATCATTTTTTTAATATCCGTCCACCATCTATTCTTCTTTACTCTACATGCTTCCTGAGCTAGCCGGCCACACGAGCCCAGGTAAGCAAAGGTAGGTCTGGGAGACCGGGTTCGGTGCAAAAATGGCTTTCCCAAGTGGGGCTCGAATTAGTATCTTTGATACCCCAGTAAAACGCCCTCAAATTTAATTTATGATAAATTAAATATCGCTATTTTTAAAATTATCGTGTATTGTTTGCACGACAAATTAAATTTAATTTTACTAAAATTAAAGTAAGAAATGGATGGAAGGACGTTGCTAGGAGATTGAACACTTGTGGACTGTTAATGATGTTATTTGGTCTTGGATTTTGTTCTTGAGTGTTATTTTTGTGTGTGTTGTGTTGTGGAAAAATCGTGTGCGCGTTTCAAGAAAAACAGTAAAAACGCATAAAGTAGTCAAAATGCTGGACGAATCGGGTGTCGACGTAGGAGGAGACGACAGCTCAGGGGACCAGTCCACGCCTGAAATCACCTTAAGTGATCTCATGCGAGTGTTAACGAACCAAATTTCTGAGAGTAGTAAAAAACAAGCAGAATTAATGACTGAAAGTAATGAAAAATTAAAAGCAGAATTTACTAACCAAATTTCTGAGAGTAGTAAAAAACTAGCAGAATTAATGACTGAAAGTAATGAAAAATTAAAAGCAGAATTTACTAACCAAATTTCTGAAAGTAGTAAAAAACAAGCAGAAATAATGACTGAGAGTAGTAAGAAACAGGCAGAGAGTAATGAAAACTTAAAAACAGAATTAATGAACCAAATTTCTGAAAGTAATGAAAAGTTAAGAGTAGAACTAAATTCACGGTTTTCAGAACACGAAAAAAAGTGTCAGGAAACAGCCGATCGGTTAGAGAGCTGCTTAGAAAAACAATCCGCGAAACTTCTCAAACTTGAGGAAAAACTCGAATATGAAGTCAAGTCACTTAAAAATCAACTCGAGGGTAGGTACGGGGAAATTGAGAACACAGTTGAGAAACTAGGTCAAGAATTGGGGAATTCGAGGGCCGAGACGAATGTGAATTTCAAAAATCTTCAATCTGAAATTCACCAGAAATTAGAAGCGTGCGACAATAAACTAGAGGCATGCTGTGAGTCGATAAATGAAAATATTGCCGAGGTTACGACCGAATTGAACGGCAAATTTAATAAATTAGAAACGAAACTTCACACTGAAGTTAATCAAATTCATGAAAGGATAGGTGACATCAGTGAGGAAAATCTGAGGGAAAGGGAAACCAAGTTAAAGAAAGAAATCGACAAAAATGTAATCAAGTTAGTAAAGGGAGAAGTACAAAAAGAGATGGAAAATCATCCAACAACGAACGCGTCTGCAGGTTCTGGATTAAAATTTTTGTGGGCTCCTCCTCAGAACCTTTGCTTTTCGGGAAAACCGGATGAAAATCCGAATGTGTTTCTCGACCGAGCTGAAAATTACATGAAAAGGCGGTACCAGCTCATTTAAAACCAAAATTTATGCAGGAACTCTTGCGGGGTAACGCTGCACACTGGCTTACTGCGTTAACACCGTTTCCGGAAACTTACGAGGAATTCCGAACGCGTTTTCTTTCACGTTATTGAAGAGAGCAGCGACGGTACGAATTCCAGAGAAAAATTCTAGAGAGTAGATGGGACAAAAGAAGTAACCAATCTTACTTAGATTACGCAATGGAAAAGATCTCGGCTATCAAATTATGTGATCCGATGACGGATGATAAAAAGATTATTTGGCTCCAGACTGCACATTTTCCTACGTACGTGCAAAATCTCATTAACAGCGTTCGATTTGACAATCTCGACCATTTTCAAGAATTGTTAGCACAATTTGATAGAACGCGGACTAATCCTTACGAGGAAAATCGGGATCGAAATCATAGGTATTCGCCCGATGATGATTATCAAAATAGGCAATCATGGCGTCGTGATGATCATGGTCAGAGGAATGGGGGGAATGACCGTTGTCCGCCGCCAGAGCCAAATGAAAACCGCGGTAATAACACTACCGGCAGGAACGGACGCCAGGATTCTGGGAGACCGGGTCCGTCAAACTAGAACCGTTTGGGCTTTCTGGGTATCTGGGTTCCAAACGAATTAATTCAGAGATACCAATATTTAATATTGTGTCAGTCAACTATGCTTTTTTTGATCTGAATAACGACGTAAGTGAATCTGTCAGAGATCGAGCAAGAAAATGTCCGGTTGTAGAGTTCCTTATTGAAAACATTAATGTTCAGGCTTTGATAGACACTGGCAGTGAAATCAGTGCAATTTCTCGGAAGCTCTACGCAAAATTATTAAGCGAACGCATTCCAACACCGCCTCTGCCCACTATTAAATGCTTTGTCGTAGGAGTAGGAAAGAAAAAGAGTAAGCCTATCACCATGCAGGCTTTGCTTTCTTTTAAAATTGGGGAAATTTTATTCGATGTGCCATGTTTGATCATAGAGGATCTAAATTATGATGTAATACTTGGGGTTGATTTTTTAAGGGAAAATAATGGAGTAGTGGATTTTTCTAAGAATATTGTGAGCTTCGGTGAGGATAGGGAAATCGTAATTAAGGATGACGACGATGACAAAATAGAAATCGGCATTTCATGCGCGTCCTGGAATTTGGGGGATGACGTGAGTGGGGTCATAAGCAATATGCTGAATAATGACTTTTCTGACCACGAGCGCTCCCAGCCGCAAAGAATGCTACTTAAGTATGTAAATGTTTTTGATCGTCCCGTACGTCCTATTAAAGACTTTAGCTTTCGAATACAGGTCACCGATGATTCACCTTTTAAAATGAAGAATTATCCCATTCCACAATCAATGAGGGGGGAAGTGGATAAAACTATTAAAACCATGATTAGTGAGGGTATAATTGAAAGATCAGTAACAGCTTATTTGAACCCAATTGTTGTGGTTAAAGAAAAAAATGGGGGGGGGTAAGGATTTGTTTAGATGCTCGACGGATCAACGAGGTTACCTTACCTGAAAACGAGGCACCTCAGAATATCGATGAAATTTTGTGGAAATTTAATAAAACCAAAATTCTTTCTGCATTAGATTTTTCTAGCTCGTATTGGCAAATTTCAATTCACCTAGACGACAGAAAATTCACAGGATTTTTTTTAAACAACAGACTGACAATCTCTGGATATAATTCACCAGCGCCTTGGGCTCTCGGATCAGTTTGCGATTTCTGAGTCGTGAAAAGTAAATATTTATTTGTAATTTTAGTTTAATTAAGTGTTCAATAATAGTTTCTAGTTTAAGTCAAAGTATGTGCAGGGAATTGTAGAATATTGAAGATTATTTTCATTCAGTCTTTCTTTTTTTATTGTTAGCTAAAAGTGATTTAAATATTCGGTAAGGTTTTTTTAATTTTTTTCGACGAGATAAAACTCTCAATTCTCAAAATTAAGAATTTTTTTCAAAACCCCGATTTTTATCTCTATCCGAGGGGTAGGGCAAATGTAACGATACCGAATATTATACCCCGGCTCATAGCACACAAATGTTGCGTAATCACGCACTGGCGCTTTTGCGTCTTTTCTGAGCCGTCGGGCGGCTGATTCGTTACGGACCACTGCTGTCGCGACATCTCGGCGCCAAGCAAAAGGGGAGAAACTGTGTTTGTTTTCGCCAACGCCGACGCGGGTCTATCCATGGGGATCTAGCTGGGAAGGGGGGCTGCGCAGTTTGGAAACTCTGGGAGGGACCACCTGCGTTTATTTACGAAAAGTGTGCGAGTGAGAGCGCCTCATGGAAAATTCCGCTCGACACACCGACAAAACGTAAGATATTATTGGACCAAATTTAAGTAAGACGTAGGAACCTTTTGCCAATAGAAGCACATTTTGTAAAAAATTTTGGAAACTTCTAGAACATTTGGGAAACTGGGGGGGGGGAGAAAAGACTTGCGAGCGCTGGCATGCGCCGAGCAGCCAGATCAGAACGGTGTGAGAGATCCCGGTAGGCGGAGCAGAAGGGTAGGAGAAGTGAGCGCTGAGGTGCGCTCAGCTCACAGAGCAGTAAAGCCGGAGAAGGGCAGTGTCCCTTTGTTTTAAATTGAGGACGAGTAGTTCCTCCTATTGCTCATTTGTCGAATATATTCTCTTTTGATCTCTGCCGATCACGCCCGCTTCGCCCGTCACAATTCACGCGACGAGTATAATCGCGTTACTGGACACCTGAATCTTGAGCTGCCGTCGCCTTTGGGTCGTCGCTTTCGTCGTCTTCATCACTGCACCACCGCCTTCGCCGCCGCCGCCGTCGCCGTGGCCACGCTGCGTCACCGCCTTCGCCACCAACGCCGACGCGGGACTCAAAGGGCCTTCCCCGACACCCACGGGACACGCCGCCTGGTGTGAGGTTCGGCGACCTGTAGAGGTTGCCCACCCCAGCGGACCTGCCTGCGAACGGTGACTGTGTTTTGATTGTCGAGCTGCGGCAAGATCTTCAGTGCGCCCTTCAGGCGCGACCGCTTGTTTAAAGAAACTCTTATCAAGGAAGTGCTCGCCGCGCATTGGCGACTTCCTTACATTATTAAGTTCCCTGTAATACATTAGTTTTATAGCATAAAAATAGAAAAAGTAATTGCTAAGACCTTAATTTTTTGTATGCTTAAAATTTAAGTTTTTTTATTAAAGTCCATTTGTGTTCTCAATAATTTTATTTTAAATTCATCATCATTTTTTTAAATATCCGTCCACCATCTATTCTTCTTTACTCTACATGCTTCCTGAGCTAGCCGGCCACACGAGCCCAGGTAAGCAAAGGTAGGTCTGGGAGACCGGGTTCGGTGCAATATATATATATATATATATATATATATATATATATATATATATATATATATGATTTGTGAGACTAGCCCGCAAGAATGCATGGAACACGGAACTTTTATGTAAGCAAAGAGGAACTAAGAATGAAATAAACAATAGACAACAGCGCCGCGTAATAATAATTATTAGGAAAGTAATAGAAAACATAAGGGGCGGAAATAGGCGTTATGAACAGTGAATAGAACCCAAATTTAGGAACATTTTAAAACAAGAATCACATTATTCGAGCCACGGGTTCCGTAAATATCATAAATTGTGTAAATTGCATGTATAACACGGCGAAGATTGAGGACATGGCAGCCATTGTTGTACTTCTGGAAGCATACAACAAGACGAGTTTTATTGAATATCCAGTGAATGCCTGGGTGGATTTTGGCCAAACTTTCAGAAATTATAGAGAAAAATATTTAGATCAGGACAAAATTAGTCACGGCGCGGGGGAATTTATGTAAGGCTCGGAATAAATTATTATCCAGTTTCATAGCATAGCGGATTAAGAAAGAATTGAAAGAGCAACCGAAGATGTAAGTGACGTCATCACGAGTTGAGAAGACGAAAAATAAAGGTTTTTGGAAAAAGGAAAACAGGAAAAGGGAATTCGGTAATGTGACGATTACAAAATGAAAGTTAGTAAAATTATGAAACAGATAGTAAGACGCAAGATGCCCGAAAACAGTGAAAATGTAAACGTTTTCGAACATTTCTTATGGTGATGGGCATGTGTTTGATAAAAAGACAGTCACTTGGATTGTGTGGACCAACAATGTAAAATGTGTTACAGACAGAATGAGTTCGGGTCTGATGATGATCGCACGCGTTTTGATGCTATGTAAAATTTTTGGAGAAATTTCGCGGAAGTGTTGTGCAAAAGTTCTTAAGTTATTTTCAGTTATATAAAATAAGTTGTTCAGATCAAGTAGAGCTAAAATTCAATTTAATTTGTTTAGAAATTCACGGAAAAATCCGCATGGACAGTATTCACGCAAGTTAGGCGCAGGAAACAGGAGCGTCGCAAAATCCAAATACGTCGCGAGAAATAGAAGTAACGTTTAGGGAAGACGCGATTAGTGCAAGGAACAATAAACGTGAATACGTTTGGTAATTTTAAATGGACGAGTGCATCTGGGATCTGATGGCAGCTGAACGGGAACTGCGTGCATGAAAAATGCACGTTACAACTAGCAACGACGGGCGCTGACAGGAAGTGACATCGCTGCGAAAAGGGAAGTGGCACGAATTGTGCAATTACTGTTTTTTTTTTGTTGTTTGTTCACGCGCAAGTCTAAAGAAAAATTCTGTCGAAGACCAAGTCCTGATATTAGGTTAAGGATAGGATTATAAAAAAAAAGGGTCACGACAGAATGCGCATTCTGATGTATGCATGAGATTTTTGTATTATATTTTCAGTGTGTATGGTTGTATTTTCTTTTCCTGTATGTTTATGTATTTGTGTTGTCATGTTCGCAAGCCGGAGAGGCAGATTGTGTTTATGGATAGGATATAAGCAAAGGAAATCCGAAATTAAATGTATGAGCATCTCACATGGCTCATGATTGCCTTGAATCCATGTGTTTTTATTCAATAGTTGTATAAAATTTGACCCAGGCACGAACGAAACCCTTACCTCAACTCCGTATGGAGTGAGCGCGCGGACTACGACCAGGTAGGATATGAATAATGATTCGAGCTAGCAGAGGTACGGGCAACCGATAAGCGAAGGTATTGTAGCACCCAATTGCAAGTTAGAGCTAGGCAGGGCAAAGATAGTGCACGTGACGAGTAGAGAATACAGCAACCCGTTGCATTGGCGCACCAATGTAGGCCGTAATATATATATATATATATATATATATATATATATATATATATATATATATATATATATATATATATATATATATAAAATTTTAGACATATAATATATATTTATATTGTAACCCTACCTCCGAGCCTCACCGATTACTAAAGTAGATCTGTCATTTGCCTATTTCGCGACGTGTGATTACACCGTCACGCATCCCTGGGAATATCTCAATTTACGGATAAACTTCCCTATTGGTAGTGGGTTCGTCTTTGTTAAACTACTGATCAATTAACAAGCCAACACAATTTTTCAGTTTTAAATGACAAATAACATATATTCTATTGAATGAAAATCACTGTACAAATGAAATTCACAGATCCTCCTATGTTCTCATTTTTCGTAAAATCATGGTAGCTAATTCCCTACCTAAACTGCAGTTTTTCACTAAAGTAATAATAACTCAGATCCCTGTTTACAAGAAAACAAGCAATGGATACATATTTACACTTCACAAAGAATATCACACATGAAACACACAAATCATAGTACAAATATTCATCCTGTAAAAGAAAAATACATACACACAATACTCGAAATTCACTACTACCTTTTAAATCACTAATTACGTTACACTCAATAGTCATATTTGACCTTCGGCTTCTACATAGCCTTTCAACACAAAATTTTGTTTCATAACGTCTCTTAAATGATTTGAATCATTAAAATATGACTCTAAATAAATAATTCTGTACAAAACAACTTCTATCATAAACATAAAGAATTACTTTAATCTGATTCTTGTTACGACTGTCGAAAAGAAATAAAACCACTGGCAAGCAAGACCAATGTTCTCAGAAACTTGCCCGATCAACGTCTATTATTGAGGGAAGCTCACATTACAACGTTTTGGCTAGTATAATTATACTCCTATCTCAGAAGTTTTTTCCAGACTGAAATTTAGTGAGTGTTCTTTCTGCTTTTATATGACTCACGACCGGCGAACTCCGCAAGTTGGTCCCGCGCTGTGTAGCTGGCCCGTCGCGCGACCCTCGCGCCTCAAGGTCGTCGTTCTTCTGCAAGGTCCCTGCGTTGCCTGTCGCACCGAAACTGAAGTATTCCGAACACCGTCTCCCCGTCGTTCGGCGAAAATTCACCACAGCTTTCGCAGAGGCGATGGTCGCATCAGAATGCGAGTCCGAAACTCCAAGTTATGACTTCGTAATGGCAAAAGTCAAACTAGTTGTTGGATAATCCGTCTTTCTCATAACTCTCAAAATTCCATCATAGGATTTCCAAAGTGAAATTCCCAAAAATAAGAATAAAGAATATATATAAAGTATGAAATATATGAAATATATGAAAAATATGAAAAATATGAAAGCTGTAACAAAGAAGAAACATGTCCTATGTTACAATAGTCCTCTTTTCTAGCAACAAGAATGCAGCAACGTGGTTTTACAGATTCATTTCGATCTATTACTGCCGTCGTTCTTTCATTCATTGCATTCTTGTTTAATATTCATTTACTAATTCCATGTAATCTCACGATATTCACAGTACGTAAGTCCATGAAAAGTGCTCAGTCAATTACCTTTTATTAAAGCTTTTGTGTTCCGCAATCTTCGCGTGTCCCTCGTCGACTATGTGGCGTACTCGTAGGCAACCATTCTCCTCGACGTCTCGAACCAGAAAGAGAGCGAGCTCTTTTGACGCAAGTTCACGCCACGTCCGTATTTCCACGAAAATTTCCTGATTGGCTACGGTCTGAGTGCGTTCAGAAATCCTTCTCTGACTTACGCCATCTCTTCGCCACTGTAGAAACTACGTGTAGGGCCTAATGTCGGGTATTATTGCTTCCATTTTCCGTTGGTTATAAATGTGACCGGCGACAAGCGGTTACAATATATATATATATATATATATATATATATATATATATATATATATATATATATATATATATATCGTATCTCCTCAACCGTGTAAGATACGAAGATGCTGCCTGGACAATCGATTGCATAAACAGGGTCTACTAGAGTACAGTACAGCATAATACAGTCTTTCTACTATTTTTACCTACGAAGGTATAAGGTCAACTTTGTTTTTTTAATGGAATCCTATGCTAAATTTTAGCGCATTACAATGGGCTTAAAAAGGCTATTTCAAATATGTGTATAACTTCATATTTAAGCGAATCGTTTCTTAGAAATTGATGTGTTTTTGAAACGTATTTTTTCATTGAAGCGGCGATTTTCCATTCGCTCATTACTGCTTAATAAATAGGAATTTTGGGAGTCCGTCCTTCAGACAAACGTGGTCATTTACTTGAGCACAGTAACTACTTTCTTCGATACTAATTTTGCCGAAAGATGACTTCGTTTAAAGAAGACTCAAACGCTGCATACAGAAATCCGGAAAGTTCTTGTTTTGTCCCGCAAATACTATTCTGTTTTTTTTAAAACAGTGAAACATATTGTGATATACCAGATTGTCGCCAATATAAAATTCAGCGAATTTCATTAAAAATAACACGTTATTAGCAAAAACACGCTGGTTGTCATGGTACCGGAGTGCAAGATATATACAATGTCCATTAGTTCAAAAGTGGACAATAAGTAGCATCCGTGAGTTATTGGTATAAAATAATGACGTAGATGACGCCGCGAGGTAGATTGCATAATTTTGTTTTAAACAAGAGAGTAAAGGATAAAAAAAAGTTGACATGTTGAAGGATACAAGAAGATTCACTCGAGCTCTCGACATGATAGCGATCGGATCAGGGTGCTAGATATATAGCAGTTTTACTTGAACATAGAAAATTTACGCGAGTTCGGACGTAGTGATTTGTCGTTGTTAGTATTCAAAAGATAGAACTGAGAAATTGTTTTACACGAAGTGAACAGTGAATGCCAAAAGTGGGACTTATAAATTTTATTAAGTGGATAATGATAATCGAACTTAGTCTCCGATGATAGGAACCCGATGATAACTTGGTGAACTTATATGCTAATATTTTAACAGCACTTAATATTTTGCTTAGGTAATGAACAATAAGGTGTATTAGAACTTGTAGCAATTCAAGCAGGTGAATGGGGATGGAAAGCCAATGGATAAACAGTATACATAGTGGTTTATGAGAAGAAACGACAAGATACGGATTTGGTCGGTAGCAAGAAAAAAGATTAGACACGGCCCATTGTTGAAGTCTACTGGGAGACATCCTTTACCAGGACAGCACCCAAGATTCTCATGGATAACAGGTTCTATAGCGCTATAGTAAAGGTCATGACCAAAAAGAATCTTATACTAAAATTTATAAATAAATGTTATTTTCTATTGATGAAAGCTGAATATCATTTGCCGTCACATGCAATCCAGTAGGATATTTCAATTTTGCATTTCAGATTCCACGCTTCTCCGTATGGGGGGCGAATTAAGTAATCGTAAGTATTCACGATTATTTCGGTAAAGAACCCGCCGACTGAGTCAGCCATGGAGTTATAATTAAATACAATTTGGGAGCTCATTCTCGTAACCATTTCCTGGCGCCCATATATTTATCAGAAATTCGGAAACATGTTGCAGGAATTTGAGGGCAGCAAGACGGGTATAGGGATGGATAGATTTCAATATTCTATAATAAATTTTAAGTATGTAATACACAAATTAATGAACAATATCTTATGAATCAGAAGGAATGAATGCTCTAAGAAACTGGTAGAAGTGGACAATCATTACCTCATCGTCGCATTTTATGCAGCCCTCCGCCCTGTTGTCTACTCATAGTACGTGATCTTTGAGCGTTTTAAGAAAACAGGCAAAACCATTCGCGAGACATTTGGCTTTAATTTATCAGCGGAGAACAGGCAAGGTCGAATGAAAAAGTACTACTTTAGTAGAAAAATACGTAACAAAAACACATCAATATCTCTAAAACTATTCGCTTAAATATGAAGATATGCGCGGCTGTCGCCGCTTTTCGCTTCTCAGTTTCCACCTCTGACAATCTTACCAGTCTCCAACTTTTCTTCTTGGATGTCCTTTCTCCAACTTCTTGGTGGTCTTCCACCTTCTTCCGTGCCCAGATCTTCTTAGGCCACATATTGCTTCCCATTCGCTGTAGATGTCCATTCTAGTTTAATTGTTTTGTACCAATTGAATCCAAGATGCTGCTACGTTCGTTATGTTTAATTGTTTCATTTCTAATACGATGCAACCTGGCACCTTCTGCAGTAATCGAGTTCAAGGGCCATCAACCTACATTTATCCCTTTTGTTCAATGTCCATGTTTCAGCTCCGTAGGTACTTATGCTCTGTAGGATGGTCTTAAAGATGCGAACCTTCTTCCATTTTGTGATATTTTTGATCCAGAGAATAGAGTTTAACTGTTTTATCACTCTCTTTCACTGTCCTATTTTGTTGGAAATGTCATCAGAACTTCTTCACATGGAGGAGAGAGTAACTCCGAGGTACTTAAAACTTTCTCTTCGTTTAATTTTCCCTGTATTGATGTCCAAATCTCCATATTCTTTATCTCCTGCAATCATAAACGATATTCCGTTTAGTCTTCTCTTTCCCCCTCTCCCCTCTCTACTCCACTCCCCTTTTCTCTCCCTCTCCCTCTCGTCTTCCACTTTCTCTCCTCTCTCTCCCCATCTCCCTCTCCCCGTCTCTCTCTGTCTCTTCTCTCCGCCCTCCAGTGAAATTCGGAGTTCGGCTCTGCGACCTCACTCTGTCACCCGCAGGGCCCTACCCGGATAATCATTTGATTCCTCAACTGACTTCCCCCAAGAGTGTATGGCAATGGAAACTTACTATGATATTAGTCATTGATGGTTTAACATGCTTAAATATACGATAGTTAATGGTGAACATTCCTTCATTGTAACGAGGTCTTCCACTTCCACCATTCTTGAATAACATAGAGACGGCTAGATTCTATTCGGAAGCATAGCAACTTTCATGAATGCACTTACTTTGTCCAACTTTTGGGAGGTACGAATAAGAAAGAGCAGCTCATTACTCAAGATTTTAAAGTACCTATGTTATCGACTTTGTATGAATAACAAACTGTTTGCTACAAACATTTGCTCTGACAGGAGCAATTACTTCTAGTTTTATGAGAGTAATCGACAGTAAATGCTCAAACTTAGAAGCAATTGCAGGAATTTTGTTGAATGATCTTCATAGCTTCCTTAGGAGCCCAAAGCGAGGTCTTGATATTTAGTTACCGACGTGCATAATGAAGGTTAAAGGTTAAGTTCAAGTAAGAAGTCGTGCGAAAAGATATTGTGTACGTATACATATGGAAAAAAATTCAAATTGCAGAATTAAGGCAAATTCGAGCCAAGAAAATATTCAAGGAGATACTACAGTCTGATCCGAGGAACTTCGAAAGTTTCCGCAGGTCTAAAGAGAAGATATTGGCTGAGCAATGCATTTTTGAACAAAAATAATGAAATAAGATGTGGTGCTTTAGCAATGTTTAAAAAAATGCTTTTTTCTGAGAGAGGATAGGACATCCTGGATTTCAGACCAGTGTGACAAAATACATTGGAGTGTATCGAAGCACTGTTTTTCAGACATTCAATAATATGTTTGATTGTAATGTTTCGCACGCAAATAAATGGATTCAGTTTCCTATCAGCCCTGAGTCTATGCAGAGCGCAGTAGATGACTGGCAGGTAAAACTTAATTTCCCCGGTGTAATAGGAGCTCTCGATTCTACTCATAAAGAAACCGCATTTGCACAACGATGAGTAATTAAATAGAAAGAGAATTCATAGCTTTAGCGTGCAAACAACATGCAATGCTGCAGAAATGTTTACTTTGACGTATCCTGACCGGGATCTGTTCATGAATCGAGAATTTTGGAAAAATCTGAAGTTTGTAGAATAGTGGCAGGAAACTGAAAAAAAAAAAACTTACTGCTTGAAGATTCAGGATATGGAATTGCACCATGGTTGCTGACTCGGTATTCATAACCGAATTTTCTAGAAGAAATATCTTTTAACAAATGTTCTAAGGGAAGAGTTATGCTTTGGGCAAAGTAAGCAAAGATTTCATTTTCTTCAACCACAGATCTGCATGCAAGCTAACAAGATCCCTTCAATTACGAGTATTTTAAGTTGCTAAGTTCGGCATAATAGAGATAAAGGGTTTAAGGATGAGTATTTTGAAGATATATAAATTGAAGAGGAAAAATCCATAATAGAAATGAAGTAGGCATAAACATTTCCTGTTAAAGGGCAACAGAGAAGAAGTAAAATTGCAAACGTAATTCACAATTTTAGTGTAAGTAACTTTATTCACGATGATTCATTAGTTCACAATCTCTCATTTCGGTTTCAAACAGCGGCAGCCTTCAGCCGCTGTCTGGAGGAGAATTCTACCGGCCGGCTGCTTTTATCGGTAGTATTCCGTGGTTTCTCTAATCAACATCACGCGAATGCCGGAACAGTACCCTAACAAACGGGCCACGGACCGCGCGCGATTTTGCCTTCCTCCTCCTTGTCCTATCCTCATACACTTACATGCACTACACTACCACAAATGTCGAGCACCAGTCGGGAGCATGGAGCTTGTCCCGGCTGGGATGTTGCCGCGCTGGTCGCAGATAGCTGGTTGGGTAAAACTACGCAATCCAACGTGCAGGTCGACGCTGAATCTTACCATTAAGCGAGAGAAGATAACCGCCACCTCCTGCGATAAAGCATGCATTACACGTACAGGATCTTAGCAGTTAGCGCGCTCGAAAAAACTAATCAATCAGTGTATTGATATTTCCAATCATGCAAGAAAAGTTGACTCTCTCGACACTTCAACACAATTTTCTTGTTGCATATGCGTTGTGCGTTTTACTTTCTCGTATATGTACGTATATACGCAGTAATATTCGTAGTGTAGAGAAAGTTATGTAATGCTGCGGAGAAAAAACGGCGAATTTTCGGCAGAAAAACTCTCATTGCCGGGCCCTGATAACGAAAAAGTGGATAAATCAATTTGCTAAATTTAGAAAAAAATCCCCTAACACGTGGTTTAGCTCGAATCCCTGTTTGTGGGCCCTTGATACCAAAAAATCAATTGACGGCAGAACGTCCGTCCGTCTGTCCATCCGTCTGTGAAGACCACTAGCGCCTAAACCATGCATAGGATTTTTTCCAAATTAAAGATGATTTTTGATATTTTGAAAAACATTCTTTAAAATTTGGGGATACTTTACATGAAGCCTCCCGGACATTTTCAAAATTTTCTCAGAAACGGCTCCAAATTGTTTCGTTAAATTTCTTGTAAGAATAGAATTAAATAAACTTAAAAAGGTGGAATATGTCCGATTTTCAGAGTTTACTCTGAAGTTTCGAAAATTTCAAAAGTTTGATTTTTTCCGGAGTCTTCCTACAGCTACAAAATGGAATATACAGATTTTTCTTTCAAGTAAAATTTTTTCTCCATATTTAGTTCTTTCATGAAGGTCATGCACATTTTTTGGACAATTTTAGTAGTTTTCGAGCAATATTGTGCAATCTGTGCAATTAAAAAAAATAACAAAAACAAACTTTTCTAAAGAACAGCTCCATATTTTTCTTCAACTTTGGAATATGGATAGTGCCAAATGTACCCTATAAGATGACAGAAACACCACATTACTCTATTATTTTGTTTTTTTCAAAAATTACAATTTTTTTACTTGCCTCTCACGTCTTTAATTTAATGTCTGTACATTAACGGAAATTTCATTGCAGTTATGAGCACACATACTTTAAATGATGTCATATAAAGTTCCTCGAAAATTTATCAGTTTTGTGAAAATAAGCTCGTTTTCGCATTTTCAGAAACGCACAAACGTCATTTTCTCAAAACTGGTTCAAAACTTTTACTTCCAACTTTTGCAATGGATTGTTCAGTTGCACTATTTAATATGACGTGAAGTTCATTTCGGTGCATTCATTCGTTCGTTTTTTCAAAACTAACACAATTTTTTTAAGTATCTCTCACGCCGTTAATATGCATATTTTCAAATTTGTAAACACTATTACTTCTGTGAGTTAAAATTCTTCAAATTACTTCAAATAAAGGTATTCGAGAACTCAAAATATTTTTTTGAAATAAAGCATGAAATTACAGCAACGCCTAATGCCATTTTCTTTAAAAACCGGCTCAAAATTATTCAATGAAAATTACTATTTAGGACGAGGTTTTACTATTCTCCAATATTCTTAAAGTAATATTTCGGTTCTAATATTAGGAAACCAAAAAACGGAGAATTTTTTAGTGTACATTGGGCGACAATAGATGACAGCCGGCAAAAATATGTGGCGGGTCAGAATAGCTAGCCCAGACCAAAGAAAATAGAAAATAAATACGAGAAAGTCTGTGCCATTCTGTAGCACCACTAGTTCATTCGTGTGTTTCATTCGTTATGTTCACAGTACAAGATCGCCGTATCAGCCCTTACTCATGAATATCGAAGCGGGTCTTGCTATAGGACATATCTGGAAGTGAAACAAAGAAACATCGTATATATTTTCATTTCAGTGCAGTCTGATTTTTCGTTGCCAACAATCTCTTCCTTTTCAAGTAACAATCGCAATCGTAGGAAAGATACTTGTTCCCAAATAAACACTTAATAATGCAAAATATTAATTTGAGAGATCATAAACGATTGGCCAGATCAGTTAAAGTACACAGCACGTCCATTAAACGGTAACAGATATCTCGGTCGAATTCAACACTCATCTAGAGTACAATTCTTGCGGCCGACATCTCTGTTGGTAGTTACTTTCCGCAGCTTCTTCGATCAATTTCAGGCGAAAGCCTTAGCAGCACCATCTAAAGGGTCACGGACCGCACGCGATCTTTCCTTCTTCATCCCTATCTTTCCTCTTCCATTACACACACGCATTATATGAACTGCCTAATATTAAACATTGAGAGACCCGTCGGGAGCGTAGAGCGTAGAGCTGGTTGGGGCGATGTCCCGCTGGCCTGAAGGAAGAAACATCCCGCAAGGAGACGTGTAGGTTGGCAATGAAAGTCACATTCTAATAGCGAGGAACACCGCCGCATCCTAGATATAACTGCACTTCACTTACATGACTAAACCTACGGGACTAATGGTCATTGCACTTGTCGCATTCGTAAAAAATCAATCAATCCATACCGCGACGTCAGGTAGACTGTTTGCCCACATGGAAATTCAACGTTACTCAGAATAACACTGTGTGGCCTTTAAATTTTGCTTGTATTATTGGCGAATTGTAATGAAGTATTTTTCACAATGACCTTTTTCTAATATCACCGTGTATCAAGGCGCAACTTTTTTGACGAGGTGTTTGGGCGACGATTCGCACTCCAATGCTTCCAGGGAACCAAGGTATTTTGTTACATATTTTACATTCCCTAATGTGCTACTGCATTTGAACTTTTCCTTCATTTCAGCTGTTTTTCAAATCATTTTGTTCATCGCTTACTTAATATGAGGCGACCGACATTTTAATATTGATACCTGAAGATGGAAAGCGAGCGTGTTGCCCATGACATTTGATTACACTAAAGGCAAAACCAATCCTATTAACACCGTGAACTTTCCTAATTCTCTGTCATTAACTTGACGCTGATGAGATAATCAAATCTGACACAACAAATCTTTCACTGTTGTATATAATGAGCATATCGATGGTCCCAAGTATCATCATTATAATTCAATTTTTGACGATGTGGAGATAATGTGGGTAACCAAGCTCTCCGGAATGTGTCTCTCTTTCATTTTATTGTGGAAAATGAGTAATATATGAAAATTCTTTGTTATGTAGTAATCGCACTACTCTCCTCCACTGAAGTCTGGTGGCTGTCAAAATTTCAAAACGCCTGAGCTTGACATATTGAGTTTTTATGTTCTTTTATTATAGTCGTGTGAGTTCCTGGTACTTGATATTGTAATTTATTTCATTCAGCAATACATAGAATTCATGATGATTTCAATATCTTCAGAGGTCGATGTGTATACGTCATATATTATAAAAGTAATTAACACGTTCTGATTTTCTTGACCTCGTAATTTAATGGGAAGTATCCTATTGAGTTTAGGTTAGAAATGAACATCAATTTTTACTTTATCACCCTTACTTTGCAAGAAGAGAGAGTATTGTTTTCGTGGGCCGGAAAACTTTTAAACAGAAAAACTCTTATTACCTGGTCCTGGTAACAAAACAGTGGATAAGGTACCTATATTACTATTTCTAACACGTTGTGTTGTCAGAATCCAAGTGTTGTGGTTCCTTGATACCGAAAAATCCATTGACACACTGAAAAAAAGGATACCATAATTCCCAACAAGATTTCAATAGTTACACAAAACCTTCGTATGCGAAACAGAGACCTTGGTGCTTTACTCCCTTTCCTAATTACAACAGCATCTAAGATTGCTGACCTTGATAGACCAACCTTGATGGACCAACCGGCCTGTGATTTCTGAGAGGTTGATGTTGCTTCATAAACGGACCTGTCGGCCTTATCAAGCCTAATCATGTTGCAAAGCACTAGGTGGCCAAAACAGCCAGGTACCTTGTCAGATTAATTACGTATTGAAGAAAATATACACTGAAAAACATTCAACATCTGTTAAACACACACACACACACACATGTATGTGATATATATATATATATATATATATATATATATATATATATATATATATATATATATATATATATATATATACACACACACACAGTGGATCCACTCTGAACCAAAGTTTTGTACCTCAATAAAGTAGTGTGGAAATGATATCCGCTCGAACATTTTAAAATCGTTCAAATGCTTCGCGCTGAAAATCAACGCTCCACGGCTCGGTTCCGCTCGACTATTTTCGCATACTTCCGTGGCTCCGCATTCGCTGTCCCGAGACACAAGTCCTGATATCAGCCGAGGGTCAGCGGAGGGTCAAGCGGAAGCGCGTGGGCACGCCAACGGCACGCCGCCGCGAGGACATAACTGCGAGGACAGGCCTGCGAGGACATAACTATTCAGTTCATTTTGGAAGGACTAAGAGAGTGACTGGCCCTTCAGGAATATTTCTTCGAAGTGGCGAAAAGCGCATCGTTGTGAAAGTTTTCAATTTGTTATTGTAGAAAAATACGTCGTTGGCAAAGCAAATCGTTGAACGTACTATGAGTTCACTGGTAAGTACCGTATTGAAACTTATCGTGCTGCATCAGTGTGGATTATAATCTAAAAGGATATTGGTGAATATCTTTTAATAGGTGCCAGACTACAGAGTCTAAAATACCTCTTTGAAGTGAAAATCTTATTTCATTGGAAGTAAACGGGCGAATGAAGTTCGAAAGAAAATGATACCTTCATTTACACCGCCTATTTGAAATCAAACAAGAATTGTCAACCAAGATTAAAAGAGAATGGTGGAATGGAATTGCAACTTTTAGGTACATATATATTTCTATCATGAGTTGTAATAATAGAAAGGCATATATTAGTTTGTGTGCATTTCTATAACCTACAAAACTTGGCCATTAATCCAGCTCAAAGTTATTTTAATGTAAATTGTAAAATTCCTCTAAAAGCTTATGTCAAACAAGATAAACAATTATTTCGTTTTACATCATCGGTTTGAATCCTTTCAATTCAAATTCTAATGTTAATTGGATATAGAATTCAATTACTTCCAAACTCTTTATTTACCTATTAAAAAAGTTTAAGTTATTTGATTAGTTTTTAATACTCAATTAAGCATTGCAAATTCGTATTAAAATGTAAAAAAATAATATTTATTATGTTGCCAATTCATTGAAATAATTTTAATAGTCTTGAAATGTCATTAATGGCAATTAGAAATTGTAGAATTAATTGTGTAGTATTCCTATATGTTATAAGTGTACAGAATTTTGATTAGTGTATTTAAATTGAGACTAAAGCCTATCATGTTCTGTAAATAATTGAACAAAATAATAATGCATTCCTAAAAAACTGCTGTAAAACACTTTCTATTTTTTTATTTTTTAATAATTATCACTTCAATTATATTTTCAAATACTATTGTATTAATTTTATTTTTCTGGTAGTTTTGGCACAGGTGATGGAAATTGGTCATTGAAACAGGTGATGGTTCATCGATGCAGATATTCATGGATATTGTTAATTCTAAATGGCTATTGCATTCTATAACAAGATCATGAAGATGTATTTGAAGGTGATGCCAATATACATTTTGCTAATTTTGCAAGCATCATGGACTTTTGTGATTTCATTCGTATTTAACATTCACAAAATGTGTATACATTAATGGTTCAATTATTTTAGTGTGTATCATTTTTGACCAGGCAAGTTATTTTAAAATTCTCATTAGATAATATAACTTGTATTATAATTTAGTTATAGTTTCAATGTGTACTATTTAGTAGTGCTCTCAGAATGACTACAAATGAGTATGAGTAATATAAAAAATTCACATTCCCACTAGAAAAGTGTCATTAACTTCAAAACACTGGTTTTTCAGGACATTGTTTTACAACTAGAGTTCTGAATCAAGTTCATGGAATGTGACAATTTGTAATTTTCTTTTGAAAGATTATTAATTTTTACTTTGGTTTCTAAGGAAAACAGGTTTCAAGTTTTTCATAATTTAGGGTTCTCCACAGTGTGCTGTTTGTGGCAAATAGTAAGGATAACACTGCATTCTCAAACATGCAATGATTTTGGCTATTATTCATCTTCAAAATTGCCAGAGAAAAATATCTCAGATTGTGTTAATGATTCTTGGGCAAAGAAATGTCATTACTGTTCTAATAGTGTTGATCTTGATAATTTTCTGAAACATTTCCCTTGCCAAGTGAATAAAATACTTTCCTCTTGAAATAAAACAATTCAATATTACTAGATATGATTCTCGTGCTAAAACCTGCATACATATGCCAAATAAAATTTGACAAAACATGCACAATCAAATTTTAGCTTGGTATTTTTTTCATTGTCATTTGAAACAGGAACACTAAACAATTTTTCAAAATTTTACTCAGTCAAATTCATCCTTTTGTGAAAAATGAATCTTTTTGAACATTCTACTACACCACCAGATGTAATTGGAGCATATTTGTAAGATGAAATCTGAGCCAATGTCAGATCAAATTCTGCATTTTCTGCTCTTGAATCACCATTTTTTTTCTTTAAATTTCATAGAAATTTTAAATTGAATTTGAATTTATTGGTTTTTATAATTTTTCCTCAGCAGTCACACTGGCATGTCCAAACACAAATTTCAAAGACATTGTAATATCTTCAACAATATTTAATGACTTCAATAGAGGTAATCCTGCTGTTTTCAATTTCTGAATTGGTATAGGCAATTTTACAAAATTTAATTAAATATGCATTTTTATTTTATTTTTTTATATACATGGTTTTATAACATATTTTATTTTTTTTGCATGCAAGCAGACTGAGTCTGCACCTAATTATTTTCCCTTCCATTGTATCACTGTCAGTTACCAGTGATACTGAGTAGTGATCTATGTGTGTGTGAAATTAATCAATAGTATTCAAAGAATATAATCCTAAATTTTGAAGCAATCCAGAAAAGTATGCATTTAAAAAATAACTTGCCAAATTTAAAAGTCACTTCAGAACTGGTTATTAATTTGCTAAGAAAACTTATTATTTGACTCATCCAAAAAAATGAAGGCCAATCATTTCGTCCCACGCTAAAGTGATGAGTCTTCTCCCACCTTACACAATACTAAAATTATGATTTATCCCGACCTCTCACTATATTTATTCGCTGTTATTGAGTGCACTTTCTTCTCTATAATTTTTTATTGTTGCATTCAGGTGATAATAACAATAGTTATGACATTAACTTGTTGGGAGTGTAGGATTTGTAAATGCAGGCCAATGAGCTTATTCATTGTCAAATGGGCAACGAGGTTTCTAAGCAATGAGATTGATTGAAATTGCAGACACAGCAGGTAAATCAATCCTGGGCAATACATTTTAATTCCACTTTTTAAATTAATTTAACTAATTTTATTTTATTTTATAGATTGTGTGTACATTTAGATTACAGAAATTGAATTAACAGAAGTACAAAATATAAATGTGATTTATGTTGGTGATTTCTTCCATATACTTTTTTGATTTTAACAGTATGTAAACTATTTATGAATTCATTGTAATTGTAAACTAAGTGTTAATTTTATGTAGATGAATTTTGTGCTAGTGAATGCACGAACCGTAAGTATAATGAAGGGACTAATAGAATTGAACTTTTAATAACCAAAATTAATATAAACATAAAACAAGAATATTAAATTTGTAAAATGAAAGGTTAAAAGAAATAAACAACAAATACATTCGAAAATAATTTTCAGCTAGATATTTAGCCATAATTTAAATAAATCTTGGCGTTTTTATAAAATAAATGTGAATTAAATTTGTTTTTTGGGGATCAGTAATAAAAGTTGCTATTTAAATGTACTTGTGAAACAGTTTTAAAATAGTTTTGAAACAGTTATAAAACGTTTTTAAAATAATTTTGTAACAGTTATAAAATATTTTTGAAATAATTACTAATGACTGTAAACATGTTCTTAGTCTCCTTGTGTATTTAATCCACCTGATCACATAAATGATTAAGTGGTACATCAATGTTTCATTATCATTTGTTAGCTATTAAGTTTATGTCAATATATTTCATTCTATTGTGAGTTATGTTATATTTTACACAAATTTTACTTTACTAAATAAATATTTTAATGTTAAATTCTAATATTTTATTTTTAGGTACATGCTGTTTCAGAATATTCATTATATATATATATATATATATATATATATATATATATATATATATATATATATACACACACCTGATACCTGAATATATAAATGCATAATTTTTATGCAATTATTTCCGTTTTTACGGTGTCTGGTTGTGTAGGTAAATATACAGATCTGTTGTTGGATCAAAAATAATGAATATTCTATTAATAGCAAGTACTACGTATAACCCATCCTATACCCGTCAACTATCAGTAATTGTAACACCAATAAGAAATGCTTCAATATGGCAACACGTACGGCTGGCCCTTCAACCAGTATAGCTGTGCAAGCCAACACGGAAGGCCGGCTCCTTCTATCAGTTTCGCCCGGATGCGTCATGACGGTAGGCTGGATCCTCCAACCTGTGTTGCTCGCTTATGCCGAGCAGATAGCCAACTCTTCCAACAAGGTTGCTTGGACTCGGCAGCTTCTACCCGTGCACTCTGACAAGGTGAATTCAGACGAGTGCAACAAGGGACTCTTTACGATGCAACTTTTCGTTCCAACTATCTCCGTCACGAAACAGCAACAGTGAACCTGGTTGGGCCTATATTATCATGCGTTCCCTTGATACAGTATAATGGATCAGGTATACTGCAACTGTTCTTTTTTCTCCGTGCAGCAAAACGTCAGTCCGTCCGTCTGCCTGCGCCACAACCGATGAAACCTATTTTTTCCAAAATTGATATTCCACGATTGATGTAAATGAACTCAAGGCTCTCTAAGATTGAAATGGATGTTTTAATTTCTCATACTTTGCATTAAGACTCAAAATTTTCAATTTTTTTCTCAAATATGCTCTACATTTTTGTTTAAATTTCTCGTAATGGTAAAGTGAAATTCACTGATAAAGATGGCATTGAACCGATTTCTGAATGGATCGTACTTTGAACGATATGGTAGTATTCTGTTGTTATTTTCAAAAATTTCACAAATGTCATTTTTTTGACATCCCTCTCACGACCTTAATATTTGTGTTGCCGGTGAGTTGAGTATATTATTGTTTTTCTGAGTACTAGTACTGCAAATTATGCAGTACTGTTTCAAGTTTTTGGAAAGCTCAAAAGTTTTCTGTGATAATGAGCTCCAAATTCCGCATTTTCGAAAAGGCTCAAACGCTATTTTCTCGAAACCCGCACCAAATGTTTTCTTAAACGTTTTTTACTGATAGTGCTAAGTAGACTGAGTAACATGACAGAAATATCACTGTGGTGTATTCTTTTATTTTTTCAAATAGTATATATAATTCATGATATCGAAATGCAGTTTTCGCTTTACAATGCAGAATCATTGAGAAAATGATAGTCTGAACAGATATTGTTCGTAATATTTTTAGTTTTTGAGACATTTAATTATCTTGGATTTTTTAAATGGAACCGTGTATTTTTCTTAACACCAATGAATGGATCATAAAAATAGGAATGCAATGATATATCACATGTTGATATTTTGATAGAAATATGGGTATAAAAATGGACTCTTTGACATGTGATTTCAATTTAAACAGAGCAGCTCTAGCAAGGGTCGCCTTTGGGCGAGTGGCCTGCACGGCGCTGACGCAGATACGGGCGGCGGCGCCGCGCATCGAAGGCATCTTCCCCAAAGGCGACAGTTGCAAGAGCTCCTAAAGGAAATTTCGTCCGTTTAATTTAAAATCACAAGTCAGAAAGTATTATTTTATTGTCAAACTACTGTCCAAGCATTAGCAAATGATACATCACTGTATTACTCTTTTTATGATCTACCCATTTTTAGTGACAAAAATACACAGTTCCATTTAAAAAATCAAAGATAATTAAATATCTCGGAAAACAATTCTGAATAATATCGTTACGGCATATTCCTTGCCCTATGATTCCGCATTGTTGAGCGAAAACTGCATTTCGATATCGTGAACCGTTTAGAAGATATGAGGGTGGCCCACAGTTGGTGGGACACCCGGTGCATGCAGGCAGCCACGTAACTTCAGCACATCCTGTAACTTTTGAACGTTGAAGTTATTGCAATGCAGTTTTTATGAAAGGGCATGAGGGAATGGAGCTAATCGATAGTGTATTAATTTCTATTTTACCACTTGTATTTTAAGAAATATTTGAGGTAACTTTGTTTTTTCGAATGAAACCATAAATATTTTTTCTATCATAACGAGAGTAAAAAGGCCAATCCAATGATATACATATTATCATATGTTAGATAAGTATTTTTTGAGTAATTTTTATTTTTTTGCGACTAGTGTTTAACGGATATTATAGTCCGCCACAGAGGATCACACAGCGCTCCACCAGCAAATGCGCGCCGGGGAAGGGAAGCTGATTTTAGTATTTCATGATAGAAAACATACTCCAAATATTCACAAATCCGTTGCAATTTTTTCCTAAACTCTGCTCTCCATCCTTCCGCGTTTTTAAATTTTTGTATTTCTTAAAGATGAAAAATACGGATAATCAGTAGTATTATTAAAATAATATTGTTTTTTATTTCAACTTCATTTAAAGGGATGACATACCACGAGATATTGAGGTCTTGAAAACTAATCACCATAAGAATAAATTATTAAGATTATACAAAGATTAATGCATATTTTCAGAAAATAGTTTTATTGTTAATGGGAATATAATAATACCTTATGAAAATAAAAAATGCAGTAAGGCAATGATACGACTAATATAAAAATATAGTCCAAAAATACTAAATAAAAATACATTACTACATTAATAGTCAAAATACTTTAGCATGTGTTCAAAATGTCCACCATCCACAGACAAACATCTGCAGGCGCTTTCGAAACGATTTTTTAACTGCAAGCAATGTTTCTTTTTTAACTTCAGAACATGCAGCTACAATGCCTTTACGCATATCTTGTGATGTAGCTGAATCCTCTTGGTACACGTGTTATTTAAGAAACCCCCAAAGAAAAAATGTAGTGGTGTCAAGTCTGGGGAACGTGCGGGCCAACGTACAGTACCACCACGTCCCATCCAACGTCCCGTGAACTTAATGTTCAAAACGTTAGTCGCCACGTTTCAGTAGTGTGCAGGGCAACCATCATGCTGAAATCACATATCCACACGTTTCTCCAACTTCACATTTTCTAGATGTGTTGGTAGAATTATTGGCGCTGGTACTCTACTCACCGGAGCCAGTTTGGATTCTCCACTGCCCAATAGTGCAAGTTTCGTAAATTCACATTACCACGGCTACTGAATGTTGCCTCATCAGTAAATAATACCTGATCCCCAAAAGTGCTGGCATCCATTATTTGACCCAAAGCAAATGTACAAAATGCTACGCGCCATTCAAAATCTTGACCATCCACATCTTGATGAAGGCAAATGTGATAAGAGTGGAATTTGTGGCGGTGTAAAATGTGAACTACTCCAAATTACGACGATGCCTGGTGGTAAATAGTCAACACACCACCAAGCCCAGACTGATCTGGACGCAAGCAGAGAAGGGGACGAAAATAACAGAACACTTTTATTGGAAATCCTAAGAGAAATCAAAGAATTGAAGACTCAAGGGGAAGATTTTTGAAAAGAGATAAGGAATGAACTTTTAAACTTATGAGAAAAAGTCAGAGCAATGGTTAGCAATGTAAGGAAAAGACGAGTAAAACTGGAAAGTAAGATAAAAAATATAGAAACAAATGTAGAAATATTGGCGAAAGAAACTGACAATAAATCAACAAGAATAAGAGTATCGTCTAAAACTGATGGAAGAAATAGGAGGAAGAAGAACGAAACGAGAGAAGAAAAACAATATAATCGTAAACGTAAAGGAAATGACATCAAACACTGTAAAAGAAGTTGTTGTCAACACTATGAACCAAATTGACGCGATTAGAAAGTTTGAAGAAGCTATCTACGTAGACCAAGACAAGAAAGGATGGAGAAAAGTCCAGATGAATAGCTTTGAAGACAAGCTAGAAATAATGAGTAAGAAGTTGAAACTTAGAGGACACGATATATTCATTGACAGTGACATGACGAGACACGAAAGGGAGATTCAGGCAGCAATTAGGGAAAGAGGTAAGCAAGAAAGTGAAAAAGGAAATAGTGTTAAAATAGGATACCAAAGAATACAAACAAATAGAAAATGGAAGAACTGGGGAAATCCACAAAAAAATAGAGGGAAAGATCCAAGAAATAAGAGAGACAAATGTAACAAAAATAATAGTGCTAAAGATTACAATCAAGAAAATCGCAAATTAAGAAGCCAAAACAGAGCTAAAGTAAATGATTTCTCGTTGTCTATAGCAACTTTAAACGCGCGTATCTTCCGATCTGATGAAAGGGTAGAAGAGCTAGAATATTCTCTAAAGGACAAGTCTTAGAAAAATTGGTGAAGCAATTATAGAAAAAACAATGAATTAATAAAAAATTATCGAAAAAAAGGGCCAATAGGAGTGGGTTTCTGGATTAATAGAATAATAAAGAAATTTCTAGACGAAATAATAGGAATTGCAGAAAGAATTCCTGCCTTGAAGATAAAGATTTCTTACAAATATTATAATCATTCAAATATATGCCCCGACAGAAGCCAGTTCACAAGAGGAATTGGAAGAATTTTATGATGACCTGGACAACACATTAAACCATCACTGGTCGAAGATTAATTTTGTAATAGGGGATAGGTCCCAAAGATCGCCGCCAGCGCCGAATGATATAGTTGGTATTAGATAATACCGATAAGCACCGGACCAGAAAAAAGGTAATAGAATGTCCAAAAGTGTCTTATCCTGTAGATTACGTTGTAAGGTCTTTGAGGCCTTTAGCCTCAAAATTTCAAGTTTTAAGGCCCCAGAACGCTTTGTTTAGAAGTTATTTAACTACTTAGATTTTGGCAATGCTATCGTGCGTTACGGGTTGCATTTGACATGAATATTTAGATACTTTTTTCAATAAATCTTTCTCTTTTTTAAAGTCAAAATGCAATTCGTCACATCTCCTTGAAATTACCTTTCTTTAGAGACCTCATTTAGAAAGATTGGTTGCCTGTGAGATTCGCAAAAGGTATTGTACTACTGAAATATAATAGGACTGTATAATGCTGGAATAATATACTACTGATATTTATTATTGTTATTATTATTATTATTATTATTATTATTATTATTATTATTATTATTATTATTATTATTATTATCTGATCCTGTAGAATATATTAATATTGATATTAGAGTATGAAAGACAAACGTGTACCTAAATACAGATGTTTTCTTAACTCTGAGAAGCTCCAATCAAATAACAAAAATATTTAGTAAAATAAGGTGAAATATCTGACATTTAAAAGAATATTAGTACACGTATATCAACATCGCTCCTATTACCGTCCTCCGACCTATTTTGTGTGTAGATACTTTTCTTTGCTAATGGCCACTCGCATCTGTTGGTCTAACTTCAATTTAATGTGCTCTGAAAATGTTGGCGTTTGTATTGATAGTCGGCAAGAAGCTACACAAGGGTTTCGGTTTTTTACTGCAAAAGGATTAATTTTTCGATACACAGAAATTCCTATTACAATATTTTTGTCGTTTTCTTCGTCTTGTGAGACTGGCCGTTTATCAAAGTGTCTACTTGAAGATGCTGTCAAGTATCCTCTTAAAGTTGATGTATCCAAAGTTACAATTTCACCCCCACCCCGAAGTTTATATACAAAAAATGGAGTTACAACTGCGCATGCTATTCTCAATATTTGTTACTCTTTAAACATTCGGAAATTCAAAGAGTTCAACAAAACTTGAACCTGCGCCATTTTTGTAAGTGTTCTTCACACTACCAAAAAAATAAAATAAAGAAAATAATCGGAAAAGTTTATTTTCGATTATCAAAGAATTAAGAAATAAAAATAACATTTAAGAATATTGGAAGAAAAATTTACTCACGCATTGTTTATTGCACGCGATGACTACAACGAAAGTGGCAAATTAATATATAAAATAAATTCATTAAATATGTACACAATTTTAATTTATTATTGAAATAAATACATATTAATTTTCAATCTTATGAACCGTATATTTTTATTTATTGCAGATTAACTTTGTCCAACAATGTTTCGAATCTCCACGTTCCTCGACATTGCGCAACGCCTCTAAGTATTTCCACCATGGCCCGTGGGCGCATCCTTTGGCAGTGAAGCCGTGCGCGCAGGCAGTGCCTTCGCACGGCACCCTGCGGCTTGGCCGCGTGCCAATCGGCAGCCGGCTCATTGATTGCCAGCGAGCGGTCCGCAACCCGTGCGCGCGGGTCGGGGGTGGGTGGGGGCGGGCGGGTGCAGAGCGGGGATGGGTGGGGGCGGGCGGGCGCGGGGCGGACGCGAGTGGGCGCGGGGCGGCATGGGGTGGAAGCGGGGCGGGGTGCGGACGAGCATGGGGCGGGCGCGGGCATGGGACGGGCATGGGGCGGGCGCGGAACGGTCGCGGACGGGCTCGGGGCGAGGTGCGGGCGGTTGCGGGGCGGCGATCGGGCGGGCGGGCGCGGGGCGGGGCTCGGGGCGGGCGCGGGCGGGCGCGGGGCGGGTTGCAGGGCGGGGCGCGGTGCATAGTGCCTGCGCTTGGAGCCTGCTGCAGCGAGTACGCAGAGCGCCAAACTGCGGCGCTCAGCAACGATCAGGAGCGTGAACGCACACGGCTCTTTGCAGACGCGACGGTAGGATTTGCCTTTCGGCATTCAAACTCGATTTTAATGTTGCCTTTTTTACACACAAACACGTAAGTAATTTAACATAGAATCGGCAGAATGAATATTCATTATTCTACTCTCCACGCGCTGAGAAAGCCCTGACATTCAATTGTTTATAATAATTGGTCTTTAAAACTTTCCTTGATTGTTAATTACTTGAATTTTTCTTTCGTGCAATGGTTTCACTTGTTACAAAGTTCACTATTAACACTTAGGATGATATACTTAAGGAATACATAACGCTTTATTTGAACAAGTATACAAATATAACAAAAATTTGCATTTGTGAAAAAAGGTGAGACTCAGGAAATTCTGTTTTTAAATCTGACCTGGAACAACTCGGGAATGTAGTGAAGTAGAATACAAAGTATGCAGATTACATATAATTATAATGAAGTAAAGCCAAATACAGAACATTGCTGAATAATATAAAGTAAATATTCATAAAGAATATCACAGTAAAAACAGTAGGAAGACAATAGTAGCAAGCATAAGTAATAGTAGAAAACAATGAGTCACCTTAGATAAATCACTCCCAAAATTCTATTAGAGTACAAAACCAAAGGTTTTACATAGCATTCGACGATCTGCATTAATAAGAGTTTAGTAAAAATAATATATAATGTTCAACGAAGTTTTGAAGTAAAGTACAGCGCACAAAAATATTTATCCGTTGCATCTAATTAACACTATAGCAACTAGTAATTCATGACTATTTTCCAGAGAGCTATTTTAAAATCGAAAATTAGTAGTAACAAAATCATGAAGGATAGAAAATTACTGGTTGTCTCTCATCTCCAAACATCCATCCGATGACTGGTTAAACAAGTGCGGAACCAAATAAGTAAAGGATGGAGTAAATAGTGATTTGGGATAGCGCGGAAATGGTAACTTAGAAGATGATCTGGTGCAGAATGGACTCCAAGCGTACCAGTCTCTCAAGAAAGTTACAGTTTAAAGATAGGCAGCCAGATTCTCTGCCTCATTGGCAAACCAACCTGAACTCTGCACAGCCAGAGATATGTGCTCGTACTTCCTGATGTCATAACTATCTCAGACGCGAATTTTGCTCACCTTGAATAGGATCACCTAAAGGGTTTTCAATCTCGGTCCATAGGCAGTATCTGCAAAGTTAAACATGAATAAAATCCTGGAATTCACCAAATACAAATTTAGCTTAGTCGTTAATTTTTTTTCGAAACGAGTAAAAAGTTCTCAATCAGTCATATGCAGTAGAGCACACTGTAAATATATGTTGATAAAACTTCCAGGATTAGTTAAGAATTAAGCCCAAATTACGTGCGGCATCGACAGTTAGTACATGTGTACCATCAATATCAATTGATGGGTCACCAAGACGTTCAGCAGGGTCCACCATGATAAAAGCAGTTTTGACGGATTCAAAATGAGATTGCTTAGAATTTACGACTCAGAGATTTTCATGACGTCCACCTGGAGGGTACTCTGCGCTAGATTTAGGTTCTAGAGAATGCTAAGAAGAGCTGGTTGTCATCAGCATACGTAAGGATAGTAGACGTCATATCAGTCACATATTTTTTTGATTGATTTTTTCGTGTTTCCGAGCACGTCAACTTCTTTGGTCATTAGTCCCGTTAGTGTAGTGCATGTTTTTTCTCTGGAGGTGGCGGTGATCTTCCCCCGCTGAGTGGCGAGATCCGGCGCAGACCTGCCGTCGGCTAGTGGTGTTTCCCCCTAACCAGGACTCTCCCACCAACGGGGCACCGCCCCAGCCGAAACAAGCTCTAAGCTTCCGACCGGTCTCCTGGAATATGTGGTAGTGTAGTGCATGTTAGTGTAAGTGTGTGTGTAAAGGGAGAGGATAGGACAAGGAAGAGGAAGGAAAGATTGCGCGCGGTCTGTGACCCGTTTGGTAGGGTACTGCTCCGGCATTCGCCTGGTGTTGATCGGAGAAACCACGGAAAACAACCGATCAGAGCATCCGGCCACTAGAATTCTCCTCCAGACAGCGACGGAACTCGACCTAACTGAAAAGCTAGTTTCGAAAATTCTGCCACAGTCAGGACTCGAACCTAGGACCTCCCGGCCAGAGGCACTTCAGTTGACTTCGAGTGACATCAGTTGATGCACTGAGCTACCGCACCCGGTCAGTCACTTATTGCGGATTCGGTGGTATAACGGTTAGCGTATCGGGCTGTTATACCCTAAGTTTGCGGGTTTAAACCCGATCGAAGCCGTGGATTTTTAAGGGCGAAAAAATCCTTTGTACGCCTTCCTTCGGAGGGGAAGTAAAGCCGGCTGTCCCATGTAGTAGATTTACTGCATGTAAAATATCCACAAGCTTAAATGAAACCTCTGAGCAAAATTGAGTTCCGCCTGTTTCGTCGCCCAAGATAATACCTCCTTTCTCCGCTAGGTGGTGAAAGGAGTGTAGCGAAATTTGCGTGGTTAGACGGAAGAGCGGGCCTGATGGCCCGAGCCTCGCCGCGTAAAATAAGGCATTAATTAACTAACTTATAAATAATGTAAATCAGCCACATATAAATTGAAGCAGGTCAGACCCAAAATTGAGCTCCATGGTACCCCAGACTTATTACGAATTGGTGCAGATATTCTTTGGATCCCCTGAAGCGATAGGTCAACTCTCTGTACTCTATTAATCGAATAACTGGTAAAGAATTTTATAGAATAGTGAGAAAAACCATATGCTTTTAATTTACGGATAAAAATACAGATTCTGGTGCGTCCGTGAACGGTAGACGTGTTGCACACTGCGAAGTTGTGAGAAATTTTTACACGAGTAAGTGCCTGTATTTCTAAGTGCTGTATTCTCCATCCATTCAACAAGAAGAGTCAGCTTTTACTCAAAAGTCTGCGGCCCCAGAGGCTGGCATCCTATCACGATGGAAACTTCCACCAACGGCAACATAACCTCAGAACCTACAGATAAACAAGTAAGCAAAACCTTTTCTCTTGCGGTGCAATCGGAAATTTACCCTAACAAAAGCCAAGCGATTGTGATTGAAGCCCAAAAAGGTATTAGCATCAAGGATTATGTATCTAAAATTGCCTCAATCGTTAACCCTCGTATATTCGTTTTGTTTCAAGAATTTCTAATAATAGAATCTGTTTCTTCTCAACTCAAAAGATTGCTGAACATATTGTGAATTCACACAGATTTATAATTATTAATAATCAAAATATGAATATACGACCACTAATCAATAAACAAGTAGGGGTTATTATCTCTAATGTCTAATAGCTTCTCTCATATTATGAGCTTTAGGAGGCAAATTTATAACGATTCGGATGATATTCACAAGTTACCGGATTCTGCACGGGTATGCCATCAAGACACGACATACAGCAGCAGGCAGTAAGAAGGCCACATTGCTAACCTTTGTCCCTCTAACCAAAATCAAACCAATAACAGTGACTTCTCAGCAAATGAAAATCAATCTGCAGCTACTAGTAATGCACAGAATTCTTTAATCACTGTGCCCCCAATTAATGTCAATGAGCATTTTCCACCAAAACACCCTCCAAACTGATTCCCCTGCAACCGAAGACCAATCTGTTTCCACTACCAGAATCCTTCCACTCCTGCCCTACCAATTAATGGCATAACTACCCCTAATCTCCATGGAGAAATCCCAAAGCAATACCCCCTACAACTGATAATCAATCTGAATATGCTATTAATAAACAGGAATCTGATAAAGACAATAACTGTATATATAAACTAAACAAAAGAGGCCCCCAATCTGACTCCTCTCATGTTCCTGAATCTTCAAGTACCACAAGAAAAGCAAATACAGATGAAACCCTGAAACAACCTAAAAAGAAAAAGAAATTAGAGGTGCTACAGAATGGCATAGACTTTCTCGTAGTAAAGTTTCTAATTTCCTTGGTGTGGATTGGATTGACGATCTTGCCCCATCTCCTTCCCAGCTGCCATCTATCGTCACCCAAAGTACATTTTTTTGACATTTTCTCAACTTTTCGGTTTCATAAATATTGAAGCCGTTTTTAAGAAAATGGCGATGAAACATTACTGTAAATGCGGAATTTGAAGCTCTTTTTCACAGAAATCTATTGAGTTTTCGAAAAACTCCCTTTGAAGTCATTTGAAGCACTTCCACGCACAAATGCAATAACGTATTCAAATCGATGGAAATGTGCAGATTAACGGCGCTAGATATATTTAAAAAGAATTACATGTGTGTAAATTTTGAAAAAACATGAGAATCCACCAAAATGAACTTTACGCAAATTATCACTATCTGAAGGAAACGATTGCAGAAAAAAATGGAACCGATTTTGAGGAAATGGCAATTGAGATTTTCTGAATATGCGGAATTTTGAGTTCAATTTCACAAATGAAATGTTGAATTTTCGAGAAATTTTATATAACATTTTTTCAAGCATATATACACATAAATACAATAATTCGAACAAATTGCGTATGATATTAATATGAGCGACGTGAGAGACAAGACAAAAACAATTTAATTTTAGTACATTTTGAAAAAACAAAAGAATAGAGTTTATATCATCTTATAGTCAGCATTATCCCTACCAAAAGTTTGAAGAAAAAATTTGGAGCCATTTTTGAGAAAATCTTGTGCCTGTTGTATCTTAAAATTGCATGTATTGCACGTCGTCAAAATTGCATATTTCGAGAAAACTGCTAAAATTTCCAAAATAATGTACATTACCTTAATGAAAGAATTACATATGGACAGCAAATTTCATTTGAAGGAAAATTCTTTATCTTCAGTTTTGTAGTTGTGGGAAGACGTCGGAATTCAAACTTTTGGAATTTTCGAAAATTCAGAGTTAACCATGCAAATCAGACCTATGCCACTTTTATAAGTGTATTTTACTCTATTCTTACAAGAAATTTAAAAAAACCATTTGGAGCCGTTTTTGAGAAAATTTTGAAAATGGCCGGGGGGCTTAATGTAAAGTAGCCCCAAATTTTAAAGAATGTTTTTCAAAATCTCAAAGCTTTAACAAGAGCAAGATAGGGTTTTATTCAATTTGGAAAAATCCTACGCATGGTATAGCTACGCGCTAGTAGTGTTCTCAGACGGACGGACGGACGAACGGACGGACGGACATTTTGCTTCCAATTGTTTTTTCGGCATCAAGGACCCACCAAACAGGGATTCTGATTGCACCACGTGTTAGAGGATTTTTTCTCTTAATTTAGCAACTAAATTCATGCGCTTTTTCGTTACCAAAGCCCGTCAATGAATTTTTTCTGCCAAAAATCCGCCATTTTTTCGCGCAACATTACACAACTTTCGCTATACTACGTGTATTACTCCATGTACGTATATGAAAAAGTAAAAAGGACAACAGAATGAGCCAGGGAAATCTGAAATAACTAAAAGTATAACTGTAACCGAAAAAGTAGAATTAACAAAAGTAGAACAACTAAATGAGCCAGGGAAATCTGAAATAAGTAAAAGTAGAACTGTAGAGGAACTAATATCTCCTCTAAAATCAATTATTGAAGACAATCAAAGTAAATATTCACTTACCTACCATCAATGTAAATTCTTCCTGGAAAATTCCTTTGATACTGCTGACCCCATTCTAATAGCCAAAGATTACTCACCTGATATATCAGCTCTCATTCAAATGATGTCTAACCTGTACCAACAGCTTCCAAATGCAAACAATAAAAAGCAGATTTACCAGACTTTGTAAAAAATGAAGTCTATTCTACCAACCTTCTGAAGAAGCATGTACTGAATCAGACTCCACAGCAGACATCAGCTCCAACTAATGAATATTCTCCAATGGAATGTCAACAGTTTTTATCCTAGTCTAGTAATTTAAAGTATTTGTGCGACCTTACCCAGCCAGAAGTCATCTGCATTCAAGAAACTAATTTTAAAGATTCTCATCATGGCAATATCAAAGATTATAAATGCGTCTTCAGAAACAGAACTACTACTAATTATGCCAGAGGAGGAGTTGTAATATATATTAAAGACCACATCCCAAATGAAGAATTGAACTTGCAATCTAATATTGAAGCAAATGCTATGAAGATACTCTCACCAACTTCGATTATTGTATGTAATTTATACTTACCAAACAGCTACAATTTTAACGCACAAGAATTAAAAGACATAATTAATAAACTGGAAAAACCTTTCCTCATTCTAGGGGATTTCAACAGTCACAATACTGTGTGGGGGGCATATAAAACTGATAACAGAGTCCTCGTGCTTGAAGACATCTTTGAAAACCATGATTGCATTGTATTAAGCACTGGAGAATCTACACATATCAATATCAACAACAATAATTTTAGCGCCATACATCTATGTATTTCATCAGTATCTCTTGCACACAAATGCTCTTGGAACGTTTCAGACTACCCATATAATAGCGATCATTTCCCCATTTTTATTTGTATAAATAAATACATATTACATCTGCTCCCTCAGATCAAATAAACAGATGTAACTTCAATAAAGCCAATTGGGAAGAATAGCAGAACTTAATATCTTCATCTCCTATAGGCGATATTATACCTTTTGAATTTAACAACATTGTTGCTACCAACCAATCCTTCTGTAATTTGATTATTACTGCAGCAAACTTGGCTTTTACTAAGTTATTTTTCAAAATTAAAAGAGCAAACACACCATGGTGGAATAGGGACTGTAACGAAGCAGTAAGGAATTCAAAACATGCATTTAACCGTTATAATAAACACAAATCAACTGAGAATAGACTTGAATACAAAAGTCTCAGAGCAATCATCAGAAGAGTCATCAAAGAAAGCAATGCCAATTCTTGGTCCAAATACTTATCATAACTGTAACATCAATGTTACATGAAGAACAATCAAAGCTATTTCACGAAATAAAAAAATCATCGTGTACTTACTGCCCCATCTGACATTGCTAACCAATTTGCCAAGACATTCTCCAATAACTCCAATTCCAAGAACTACATGCACGAATTTCTTTCATATAAAAACAAACAAGAAACCAAACTAACCCCTAATGGGAATGTAATTTTAGCAAATAAATTCCAACTTAACGTGGATATCTCACCACATGAACTTGATGAAGTTATTGAATCCTCCAACAATTCTTCTCCTGGCCCCGACAATATACCGAATATTCTCCTAAAATAGCTACCCCCTAAAGGAAAATCTTCTATTGCGCATCTACAATTCTAAATGGAGAGAAAAGACCTTCCCAAGCAGCTGGAGACTGGCTACTTCCATTCCTGTTCCTAAGCCTGGTAAAGACCCGGTTATAACTAATAAATACCGTCCAATATCTCTAATATCTAACATGTGCAAAATTCATGAGCGGATTATCAAAAATAGACTACGTTGGTTTCTGTATTCCCAACAAAGTTTAACTAACAACCAGTTTTGTTTCCGTCAAGAACATTCCACACAATCTCACCTACTCAATACTACCACATTCATTCAAGAAGCATTAATCAATCAACACGTACCTGCTGTCAACTTAGACATAGAAAAGGCTTATGATATTGTCTGGACCTATAGAGTGCTTACAATTCTTCACAACATTGGTGTCCATGGAAATGTGTTTGAGTTCATCCGCAGTTTTACGCTTAATAAACAGCTCCAAGTCAAAATTAATAACCAAATATCTCAACGTAGGATGCTCGAAAATGGTCTTCCACAAGGGTCGCAAATTTTGCCGACCAATTTTTGTGATGGAAAGGGTACAATAATATCCATTTGTCCAGAAACACCATCGCTAGCTGCACCAGCCAATTTTAAACTTCGGAAAACATATAGGAGATCATGAGAGATTATACGTTTAAAATTGAATTCTAAAATTGGGTCAACAATAGCATTCAAGGTTGGATGCAATGCGCAATCACTCAATTTACTTGTAATAGGAACAGAATTTGTAAAGAAATTACTAATCAAGTGTGGGTCAGTCAAACGACCTAAATCATTGTTAGATGATGGTCGGCGTGAGGGGGGGAAGCAACACCACATGCTCTCAGTTTGGACCACAAACCATTTGAACTACTATTGCTCAAAATTGTGTTGAAGTAATTATGTTTTATACGAGTCGTTTGAAATAAAATAAAACTTATTTGGATCATTGGCAACGCTCACGTGATTTAAGATAAAATGTTGCAAAATCTATTAATATTTTGAAGTAAAAGTTTATGAAATTATTTAAAGGCGTAATATCAATAAATAGACGGCCTTGAAAGAAATATCTAGTTTCTATTGTAAGGTTTAGAACTGGTTCGAAATAAATTTGAACTTTATCACTATATAAATTAAAATAATGCAAAAACTATTAATATTTTGAAACGTGTACATAGAATAATTTAAAGATATAATTTTGAGAAATAGATTGCAAGAAAAAATATTTAAATTTCAATAATGTAGTTAAAAAGAACAGCCAACAAATTCTTAACGTTTTATCATTTTCAAAAATTTCGGAAGTTTTAACTAAAATCGGATCAGGGTCATTTTCGCAATCGTAATTCAAACTCTATACAAGGAAATAATAAAAAAAGAAAAGAAAAAGTTTTAAGCCAATTTTGAGAAAACTTTTGAAAATGTAATGGTTTCATTAAAAGAAAACCAGAATATTAAAACATCAATTTCAATTTGTAGGAGGCTTGAATTGAGCCAGATCAATAGGGGAATGTGAATTTTGGTAAGATTTCGGGTACGGTTTCAGTGTTAATGTTGTTCACACACAGACGGAATGCTGAAAAATACTTTTTCTGAATCAAGATCCATAAAACTTGGGTTACGATCACACTACGTATTCTAGAAAGTAATTCACATGTTGGAGCAAAGAAATTCACTTTTCTGATATGAGAGATCCACTAAACGATTTTTTCTGTCGAAAAAATAGCATTTTTTCCTGCAATACTACAATATAATTATATGTACTATTTAGTAATAAACGAGACAATAATAATTCACAAACGAAATTTTTCCCATTTTTTAAATTCCGAATCCTTATCGCTGTTGGTGTCTGATGCACGTAACTGTGAGCAAGGAGCAGATGGTGAGGCCTGTCGTAGCATACGAAATTGCTGCTGAAAACGAATGGTAAGCACAATTACTACAAACGACCGCACGAGAGTAAGTATCGATTTTCGATGGGAAATTTGCAATAAAATATTGTATTTTCTGCACTAAAATAGTAAATAGACTTCATCAAATTGCTGTCAAAAGGCAATACGAATATTCACTATTCAATCAATCCTCGCAGATAGTAGTATATCAACAATATGGGACGCTGATATTAATACGTTTTAAACAATTCTTCACGTTTTCAATGCAAGGTACTGGCGCCATCTGTTCTAACGAACACTATTTTAAAATTTTTGATCAGGAAAAATGAAAAAGGCGCTTTTTTAGAAACCAAAATATTTGTACAAACAGGAAACTGGAAGCAATAATGTAGTTGATTTCTGCTACCAAGTAAACTTGCCGCCACCAGATATTATCTCACAGATGGGGGACGTAAGATCACAAACAACTTTATTATTCTTATCTTTCATACTTCACAGAGATTCGTAGATATTAATATTTTGCATATTTATTTCATTATTCTTGTACATACAGATGTGAAAATTTTACTTGTCTATAGGTTGAATAAGATATTTTGAATGAATTCAGTCAGCCGTGACGTTTGAAATAAAACTAAATGTGCTACAGTATGGCACAGACTTTCACGTAGCAATTCTTTCTAGTTTCCTTAGCGCGGATTGGCTATAAGGTCTTCCTCCATTCTCTGACCAGCTGTCATCTATCGTCACCGAAAATACATTTTCTTGAAATTTTCTTAACCTTTCGGTACCTTAATAGTAGAACCGAAATATTACTTCAAAAATATTAAAGAAGAGTAAAATCTCGTCCAAAATACAAATATTCATTAAAAATTTTGAAGCCATTTTTAAGAAAACGGCAATTAAGCATTACTGTAAATGCGAAATGTGAAGCTCTTTTTCACAGGAATCTATTGAGTTTTCGAATAACTTCATTTGAAGTTCTTTCAAGCACTTCCACTCACAAATGTAATAATGTATACAAAACGATGGAAATGTGCATATTAACGGTGTGAGAGATATTTTAAAATAATACATCTGTGTAATTTTTGAAAAACCAAATGAATACACGAAAATTAACTTTACATCATATTAAACAGTGCAATTAGCACTATCCATTGGAGAACTATGAAGAAAAGAGTTGAAAAGTTATGTAATACTGCGCGAAAAAAAACGGATTTTCGCAGCATTACGTAACTTTCTCTATATTAGCAAAAATTTGCTACAAGAAAGTCTGTGCCATTTTGTGACACCTCTAGTTCATTCTGAATCTGGTGCATTCGTCTTTATGTGATCTGCTTTCGGCGCGCGCTATAGATGTCGAGCCGCGTACCAGCATAATCAAACGTAGCCATCATAGGACGATTAATATAACAGCCAAAGTCGATTCGCGTTTTCATATGAAATATACGAATTCTTTAACATCTGAGTTAAAAACAAGTAAATGTACTTAGCATTCAAATGACAACATGAAGGGACACTAATGAACCTGTCTCATTCACAAAGATGTTTAACCGCAGTTCAATACTACGTGGTATGTTCGAAAAGCCTCACTTACTTCTATTTTTGATAGAAAGAAAAAATTACGTTAATTTTCAAATTTTTAAAGACCAAAAAATTATTCTTTACTCAAACTCACTCTTCACATTTGTGTATTAACATTTCTAAGCCTTTAAAAAATACTCCAAAATTTTGTTCGCAAAACGGTCTAAAATACTTCTTTCACCTCTCACTCTCTGGAAATTATATACCCCGTACGCTTTTATTCAGTTTTTATAAGTAGTAGACGTCGTTGAGTGCCCAATCTAGACTGTTGTTTAAATGATCCAACTCCGTAAAGCCACTGTTATTCACGACATTGTTTGAAATCTGAGTAGTAATCACAGTTGCAATGTCGTGAAGAAGCAAAACATCATGAGATTTCACGAACCGCGTCCAACTCAAGTACCCTTCTCCGCAAAACTGAATGAGAGATCGACAGCAAACGTATTACAGCACTACAATAATTAAAGATAGGACTACAAACTGCTCAGAAGGTTTGCTCATTGATGAGCTATATCTTGGTCAGGCCGGAAACTTATGGAACCGCCTGAGTTCATACACAAAATGTATTAAAACAGAGTGCACAAACTTTAAGAGGGCAAAAGAGGCCAATTCATGCAATTTTGACGGAGCGTTTGTCTGTCCTGTCTGAGCCTGACGACATGAGCGTTTGTCTGTCCGTCTGTCAATTAAATTGTAAAAAAGAAAATAATATGTAATGCAAAGTGTTCTAAAAGCACAAAGGTTATCGATATCCAATATGTCACAATTTCCTATTCGATGCAGTTCCCAAACGACACAAAAAAACAAACCACAGTGCGGCAGTTTGTAGATAAATATTCAAGAGATATTATCTCACGCGACACCAAGGCACATGACTTTAATCAAAGCTTAGAATGTTGATTGATAATAGCATAATATTCCCACGTTCACGGCGGACTACTGTGGCGGCACAAGCTCCTACCATGCCCCAATCTGACCCCACGCCGCCGCCGACATAGTCAACACTTGCATCATGAGGAGGCTCGTACTTTTTGTGTTGCTAACAGCACAAATATCACTGCAAAACTATTCTATAGACTCATATTCAGGTTGCTAAGTTGCCCAGTTGGAGACATTCAAAATTTTGGAGGGAACGATTCAAGAATGGATAGAGAATCGAATATCAACTTACCTTACTCAATAAGTTACGAATCAAACCTAATAATGCTTTCGAGATTGTTCTCTTGTTCAAATCTTTTAGTTTTTATTACTTTATTTCAATACTTCAGAGTGTAAATCATATATACGGTTCCTAATATGGATTAATTGCATCCCTTCTGAGGAGAAATCAAAGCTTCTCCAGCAAGAAATACCGGACTCTCTGCAATGAGACAACCTTCGGCATTTCCCTACAATTTTCACCCCGCTCTTCTTCGTTATCTAATTAACAATATTAAGCTGTGCAGTATTCCTCCACATTTCATTTCTGATGTTAAAATTCGAATACACAAAAAAAATAATAATCATTGTTCAAACGATCTGCAAGAACAAAGTTCTTCTAAAAGAACACAACTCTTCTCAAATCTCCATCATTAACACAATTTTTACACTCTTCTTCTCAAGACTCTTACAACTTCTTCTCAAGACCCAACCAAACATAATTGAGATAAATTAGCGACGTCATGCGAACATTCCTTACATCGTAAATGATTGTTGGAAAGTGAAAATAGCTTCACACTGGAACCCAACTTCGATCGGTTCTGACAACATTTGCTGCAGAGGGAGTTTCCCATGAAAAATTAAATGCAATTTATAAACGATCTTATTTTTTACTCACTCGCTACCGCTTACTCAGTAGCAAGAAAGTTACGTAATGCTGCGCGAAAAACGACACATTTTCGGCAGAAAAACTTATTACTGGGCGATGGTAACGAAAAATTTAATAAATCCAGTTGCTAAATTTAGAGAAAAATTCCTCTAGCACGTGGTGTAGCCAGAATCCATGTTTTGTGGCTCCTTGATACCAAAAAATCGATTGACGGCAAAACGTTTGTCGGTCCGTCTGTCCATCCGTCCGTCTGTGAACAACGCTAGCGACTAAACCGTCCAGCCGATTTTCTCCAAAATTGATATTCATCAATCAATCTGGCTGATGTTACGAATACTTCAATTTCAAACCAATATTTTAATTTTGGGAGTACATTACATGAAACTACTGGGACATTTTCAAAAGTTTTTCAAAATTTTCAAAAAACGGCATTATCGTTTTTGATTAAATTTTGTTGTTAGATAGTGTGAAAGACTTTTAAGAGAATGGTGCAGGTCTTATTTTCGTTGAAAACGCTGATTTTTTGAAAATTGAAAATATTCAAAATTGTTTCGGCGTCTTCCTACAACAACAATTAAGAAGATAAAATTTTTTCTTAATTAAATCTGTTCCTTAAAGATAGAATTTGAAATGAGGTTATGTTCAATTTTTCGAAAATTTGATTACTTTTCGTGTAATTTTGCGTGAAAGTATGGACGAGAAAGTACATGCTATTCTACGAACACTAGTTATTTTTTTCGCCATTACTTTGTGAGAACGGAAAGTATTGGAATCGTTCGCCGGAAAACGGCAAATTTTCGAAAGAAAATCTCTTGTCTGGTAACGAAAAAGTGGATAAAAGTAAATTATTTCCTCTAACACATTGTGTAGGCGGAATCCAAGTTTTGGGGTCCTTGATAGCGAAATATTGATTGACAGCCAAACGTCTGTCTGTTCATCCGTCCGTCTACCTGTTGTCAACGTTAACGCCCGATAAACCGATTTCCTTCAGAATTCCTCGATCGATTGAAAGAAACCCGAGGCCCTCTAAGTTTTAAATGCATATTTTGATTTTTGAGGATACTTTACATGAAACCTCAATTACATACTCAAATTTTCTCAAAAATTGATCCAAAAATTTTGATTAAATTTTGTCCTCGAACAGCGTAAAGAACTCTTAAGAGATTGGTGCACACTTCATTTTCGTTGAAAACCTTGCATTTTTTGAAATTGCAAAAATTCAATTTTTTTCGGCTTTTTACTACAACTACAAAATAGATGTTAGATATTTTTCTTCAAATTAAATCTGTTCTTTCAAGGCAGGTTTTAAAATAAGGTCATGTACGAGCTCTTTGTATTTTCGAAAATTGAAGAAAAAAAAATTTCAAAACTACGAAGTTGAAGATTACAGATTTTTGCCTCACACAAAATCAGTTCTAAAACATCAGCTTTTGAAAAAGGCCAAGTATAACGTTTTGAAAAAATCAGTTTTGGGTAATTAATGCAATTTAAGAAAAAATCTTTCCTCAAAAATTCGCTTTAAATTATTTCTTTAATTTTTTCCAATGGATAAAACAAGGGACACCTAAAAGAATGGCATTTTCGTTGAACTCTCTGAATTTTCGAAAATTGCAAATTTGCGATATTGCAATAATGTGAGAAAGTGTGTTCTATTTTAGCACAGCAAGTTTATTAACATATTGCAATAAATTACATTTCCATCCATCCTTACACAATTGCTTTTCCCAATTCAATTTTGGAAGATGTGTTGCACGCGAAAGCCTTGGAAGAAGCCCCTTCACACTTAACTTTATACTCTTTAAACTTTTATTAATCGACCGTTGCACGCAAGTTAACTGCAGGACTGTACTTGGTTACGTTTTCCTTCTCTTGGCAGTTATCAAAAGTTATCTTGAGTTACGGCTTGTCGTAACTTCCTGCAACTTGATTTATGTGACTTTAATTGTTTTTATGACTTATTTGACCTAGCCTATTATTTGACTTGTTTATGTGTCTTCTTTTGTGACTTGATTTAGTGTTTAACGTTGATATTTAATTCACTGCGCAATTGTTTCTAGCAGCACGTATACACGGGTCAAAAATCTTGCACATGTTCCAGAAGGTTCAAAAGTGTAAATAATAATAATAAGCAACAAGATAAGAACATGCTTTCTGGATCAAAATAAGATCACGTACATTTTTTCAAAAAAATGTTAGATATTTTCACATAAACTTGCGTGAAATATGGGCAATTATTTTCTCAAAAACAGATCCGCTTTTCAAGAAACTATTGAAAATGTTGAGGCGTCACGTAAAATATCTCCAAAAATCTCAGTAGGCTCGCGACGCTGTAAATCGATCGAGGAATATCGATGTTGGAGAAAATCTGCCAAACGGTTTTGGCGCTAGCTTTGACAAGAGGCTGAAGGAGACATATACGGACGAACAGGCTGCCGACAATCAATTTTTCGGGCCTAAAAAAGCGAGGATTCTAACTTCACAACGTGTTAAAGGAAGTAATTTACAATAAAAAGGAACATGATTTATCCAACTTTTTGTTACCAGAGCCCGACAATAAGTTTCTCTGTCGAAAATTCGCCGTATTCTCGCGCATGATTACAATATCTTCTCTCTTTTGGAGTAAGGGCGAGAAAGTAAATGGTATCAGTTCATTACAATATTGCAATGCCAATATTAATAAGATTTTTTCAGTTTATTCTTTAAGTATAGAATTAGGGGAAAGAAATAAGTTTTACTCGTTTGAATCCTCACCACTAGAAAAAATTGGCTCTAGGTTCTCCAAGTTCGAAGCCAGTAGTAATCGTTGAATTTTGAAGTAGCCACTATTAATTCAGTGGTCACTACATGTGTCATTATCCTACCATCTACTATTTAATGCAATGCAAGTTTGTGTCATTTCTTCTATTTTCAAAAGCAGAAACATGTCAGTTTAAAAATGATCATTCTTTTCACAGTATTTCTATTTACATGTGCTGTGCTATGGGTCTTTCTTTCGACCCACTGCACTGGGCTCTAGGTGTGAGCTTTCTCGCCGCTCGTGAAATGGCATGAGCTGGCGGCACCAGAGGGTATTGGCGGCACGAGACCCACTACACATTCTGTATCGAAACCGCAACAGCGCGCCGTCCGTTGGGACAGTGGCCCTGGGCCCTGATCACGAAAAAGTGCATACATTTTGTTCCTATCTATAGTAAATTACTTCCTCTAACACGTTTTGTAAACAGAATTTACGTTTGTTCGGTCCTTGATACCGAAAAATCGATTGACGTCAAAAAGTGTGTCCATCCGTCTGTCTGAGAACAACGCTAGCGGCTAAACAGTATTTTCACCAAAATTGATATTACCCGATAGATTTGATTGATGCCGAGACTCCTTGAAATTGAAACGGATATTTTGATATTTTGGGGTACTTTCAAACACATTTTCGTACGTTTCGTTACAAACGTATTTTGATATTTTGGGGAAGCTTCAAACACATTTTCAAAATTTTGTAAAAAATTGCTCCTTTTTTCTTTAAATGTGTACTTCTAATAGAACTAAAGACTTAAAGTAACGGCATTAATCGCATTTTCGTTCCACTACATGAATTTTCTTAAACTGCAAAATGCCATTTTTCCGGCGACTTTCTACTACTACAATTATGAAGATTAGATTGTTTCTTTAATGAAATGTGTTCATTACAAACAGATCTTCAAATCATAACATGCTTAGTCTTCGACAATATGAGTTGGGTTTTTGAGAAATTTTGCATGAAACATTGACAATTGTGAAATTTTAAACAATTATTTTCTCAAAAACGGCTCCAAATTTGTTCTTAAGATTTTTTACCCTGTATGAAGCAAATCACGGTAAAGAAAGTGGTGCTGGCCTCATTTTCAGCGCACTCTGTATTTTCGAAAATTGCTTATATATATATATATATATATATATATATATATATATATATATATATATATATATATATATATAAATTTATATTTATAACACTTCAAGCAACCTCTACTGTTGTCTTTTATTTTGAGCTTTTCTGAAATCCCGATACTACGAAATTCCCTCATTAATAATTGTTCTATAAGACAATTACACAAACCACTACCTTCTGGATCATTTACGCGCTCCATTTTTACACAAATTTGAGAGATACGTAACTTGCGAGATACGTAACTAGAGAAAGACTGTTCAACGCAAAATTTTGCGGTGCCTGTCGTCCGTCCAGCCGCGCATCCTCCCCTCGCCCCGCCCTTGAAACATGAGGACTCGTAGGTTATCGCAGCTGGTATGCAGTGCCTTCGACTGCGCTAGCAAATTCTCAGGGCAACATTAACAACTGTTTGAAATTTCTCACTCTAACGCACTTCATAGCGCTTAAGGACAGACTGACTGGCTCTCGGTAGCAAAACAGAGTTATTTTTTCGCATCTGTTTTAAAGTTTTCAAAATCTCAACAACTTTTTAGAGGATTACCAAACTTATGAAATATTTCTTATGCACTTCGAATTACTAGGTATACCGCCGATATACGCAGTGTATCAGAGAATTCGCCTCTGAGCTGAGTTGTTAGTAGAACAAAAATTGCAATATTGCAGTATTACATAATTGCTTTCAATAATACGAGGAAGTGTGTTCTGTTATAGCATCTCTATTTTTTTCTTTCCTAATAGCTTAAATCTCCGACTTCGCTTGGACATTTGTCGCAAATTAAGTACGTCTTAGTGTAAAACATGAAACAATTAAATCAAGTTACCTTCTCAACGTTACAAACAAGACAGAATTTTTTTTATTAAAAAGTGAAGACTTATTCAATCAAATTAAAGGATCATTTATAATTACTTAATTTTCAAACTACCAAGACTACTTAAGTTGCCATTATGAGGCTATCCTGTAAGAATATACAATGTTACATTCATTTGTAGGTATTTGTGTAAATAAAACATTTCAAATTATTCAATTTGGTATGGAATTAATTCTCCCCCCTCTCGCAGAAGTAGTGTGACAACCAATCCCACGCTAATGCCAACCTTTCCCAAAGCCTGCGGCAAAGCACCCTTTATGAGGTGTTGGTTGGTACGTATTGACTTGATGAATTTCAATGACTCTCGATGTAGGACAATCAAACACTCACGAATAAAAATATAAGGTAGCCTAAGAACTGTAGTTTTCATCAATACAATTAAACTTTTAAACTTAAATCTAGAGTAGCGTAAACAAATAAAAACTACCAACTGGTGCCCACAGCGCCGGTCTCCCCAAAGCTTCTAGTTTACAGTAGTCATATATTAGCGTGTGATACATAGGTATCTCAAGTAAACGAGTCGAATAGGAAAGTGTGATATTCCGTCCTCGTTGAATCCTTTAAAACGGCTCATAGTGCTATCCAATTAGTATTTTTACTATTCAACAAGTATCGTAATTTTCCAACGTGACAATCCACTGAAATATGTGTTACTTTTTCCAGTTATTTCATTGACCTACCTTCAGAATCTCATTAGTATGCTTCAAGGACTTCTAGGACGTGCGAGATGACTTAACCATAACAATTGTTTTAAAAGTAATAAGTATGATCGAAAACTGATTGTGGAACTTATCGATCAGTAGACACTAAAGAATGGATATTAGGACGAAAGGTCTTGACTGCCCGGGTGAGATTGCGTTGAAGGCTGTGTTCCTGATGTTTTGATCAACTCAAGACCTCTTTATCACTAACGACGCCCACGTAAAAATTCAAAACAGGCCTTCAATCCGGTGGCGTCGACAGCCGAGAGCGTTCGCTTGTTTCTGGCCGTGGAAGCCTACGATGTCACTGAAAGTTAGGGCGACTCCAACCATCTAAGAAAAATATTTGTGCGTCATTGTGAGAATCGCGATTAGACAATCGAATTAATCGAAAGTAACCACATTTGTGACCAGATGGTGACATATGTAGGAAATCAGTTGGAGCTTTTATCTCCGTAAGGCTGTTCAAAGAGTTGACTGTCTCGGTAGTTCAAATGGTAAGAGCAGCTTTAGCCAACAGGAGAAAAAATGACGTCAGGGCAGCCAACCCCTCAGTGTATAAGGCGCTCGGAGAAGCTGTGCGAGTAATGGGGAGGGATCGACAAACTGCGGTCGCCGATGACGAGAATCTTGGCAGTGGGCTATTTCCGGTGCAGGCAACATGAGTGAAAGACCATCTATGCCCGTTAATTTTCTTTCGATTTGGGAAGCATTTTTTTTCTTTTTATAGATACTGGAACGATGGCAAAGTGCTTAGTGTGTTTGAAAGATCTGAAGTGTGTTAAAAAGGTCAATCTACAGAGGCGTTACGTAGCTTTACGACCCACAGAAACCCGCGATTTAAAAATACATTCTGAGAATTGACAGATAGCCTGCAATCATGAGACAAGTAAAGGATTTTGCAGATATAATATTATTAAAAATGTATCGAAAATCACGAGGATTTACATTGTCATTTGGGGATGAAATAATCGAGCTTGTGGTCCAAGTTCTCCCATGTGACCCCTTCCCGGTATCTATTTTTTAACAATTATTATTGTTTCACGACGAACTAAATTCATTATATTATATAACATTGTATCAAATATTACTATCCTAAAATGTTAAAAGTCTCCAAAAATGTTATGTAAAGAATGGAAGTGGAATTAGAGTACTGTTCTTGATAAAGTCGGATATTGCTTTGAGTTATGTAATAATCTGTGTTCTATTATTTAATTTTTCATTTTTATTGAATCATTAACATTCTAAATGATAATTACCATTTAAAATGTTAATAATCGATATTCCAAGCGAACTTTTTCCCGCATTTCCGTACCATCATTGGAACACTGTACGTCCGCCGCCGTGTCGGGCACTTCCTTTGCTCCGCGGCTTGCTTCGGAGCAGGAGAGCAGATTTCTGTGACGTCACAGAGCATTGAGTTAATAAGCACTGTGTTAGAGCAAGTGGGCGTGTATCCGAAGATCATGGTTCGATATTCAGCTAGAGGAGTTTTTTGAGCAGTAAAACATCATTATTATTATTATTATTATTATTATTATTATTATTATTATTATTATTATTATTATTATTATTATTATTATTATTATTCCCTAACTTCACTATTAAAGTCCTTAGGTATCGGTTGTATACACAATCTACACCATGTTGCGACGACCTACTTCCTAAGAAGCAGATTAGTGATTGGATGCCTCAACAAAAATTGTGCAAAATATGGACTGTGCCCAATATCACTATGACTGGCACATTCCATTCTTTTGAATGATCTGGAAGATTGAACAAGTTCGTATATTTACTGTACAAAATAGTCAAGATAATTTCATAAAATGTTTTTTTTTTTTTAGTTTTTCTGTAACGGGCAATACTTTGAAGAAGCTTCATTTGGAATTAAATTATTTTTTTTAATATAAAGATTTTTACATTTGAATTTGTTATCAACTATAGCGAAGAAATAAGGCGTCTCGACAGTTTCAAATTTAAAATAAGCTGTTGCAAAATTTATTATTTTAGCAGGATATGTGACAAAGTCCCCCTCTTCAAATTTCAAAAAAAAAATTTTATTTCTAAAATTTTGCAATGTTTTTGCATGTTTTTTAAATCCTGAGGACTTGGTAATCCACCTATCATTTTACTACATAAAAATAATAACATATGAAGAAAACATTCATACGTAGTTCATTTGTATTGATGTGGAATGCCGTGGAATAATCAAAACGAAGGCAACATTGCTCTGAATAGATGTTATTCCAACTTTTTACTTCATTCGAATCTACTTCATAGTAAGTGAAATTTATGTAACGCGGCATGAAAACGGGCCAATTGTTCATAAAAAACACATTTTGTGAATTCTTGGTACCGAGAACTTATTTTTATTCCAATTCTTACTTTCTCCTACTAATAGTCAAAATCCCCTTTTGAAGAGTCCTTGATACTAAAAAGTTGTTTTTCTCAAACGTCTCTGCCAGTCTGCAACCTCACTAGCATCTAAATCATACTCGTATTTTCTTCTAAACCAAAATATCTCGATCAATTGTATATGACACGGCCTCTCGAATTAGAAATGGATTTTTAAATTGATGAGGTATGGCACCCCTGGGACACTTTCAAACTGTTCTCAAAAATATATTTCCACTTACTTTTGTATTATTTTTGCTCATATAAAGTAGCCTTTTTTGAAACTTGTAAAAGTTATTATTTTAAATGCTCTTAGAACATTTTTGAATAGAGATTTTTTCAATTTTTTCTTCAAAATTAGATCTTGAAATGAAGTCTTGTTCACTGTTTTCAAAATTTGAATAGCATGATTTTGAGTGGAATAAAGGCCAATTTAAATAAAACAACATTATCTCGATAATGGCTTCAAAAGGTTTTCTTTCAATTTTTAGTTCAAATACAGTAAAGTTTACTTCAGAATATGGCAAAGGTTCAATTCAGTCTTACAAATGAAATTTTGAAAATTGCAAACGTTCAATAATTTCAAACTACTTTTACACGGTAAATATTGAAGCTACAAGCATCGTAAATAATGCAATGTATTCCTAAATATTAGATCTTTACATCATTTTATGTCCTTGATTTTCAAAATATCAGTCATTTCCAGGTAATTTTTGTTTACATGATGAAATAGTTTAAATGCTTTTCGAATCTCTCTTACACTTTACTTTTTCGTATACGTAGTACGTATATATGGAGTAATATACGTCGTATTAAGTTATGAAACTCTACGCGAAAAAACAGCAGATTTTCGGCGGAAAAAAATCATTTCCGGGCTCTGGTAACGAAAAAGTGCATAAAACTAGTTTCTAAATTAAAAGAAAAAATCCTCGACCACGAGGTTTAGCCAGAATCCCTGTTTTAAGGGTCCTTGATGCAGAAAACTCAATTGAGAGCAAAACGTCCATCCGTCCGTCTGTCTCTCTGGTGTATGTGAACAACACTAGCGTCTAAACTATACATAGAATATTTTCGGAATTGAAGAAACCTCTGTCCATCTGCCCTGAATCGAATCCTGCTAGTTTGAAAAATATTCATTAATTTTTTAGGGTACTTTACATGAAGTGCCCCCCGGACATTATCAAAATTTTCTCAAAAACGGCTCCTAATTTTTTTCTTTAAATTTATTGTAAGAATAGAGTAAAATACATTTATAAATGTGGAACAGGTCTGATTTTCACCGTTAACTCTGAATTTTCGAAAATTGCAAAAGTTTGAATTTTTTCGGCGTCTTCCTACAACTATAAAATTTAAGACAGATATTTTCTGCAAACGAAATTTGTTGCCCATAAATAGTTCTTTCATTAAGGTCATAAGACTTTTTTGAAAATTTTAGTAGCTTCCGTGTAATAGTGCGTGCAACATTTGCAATTTTAAAAAATTACGATTTAAAACATTTTTCGAGTTTGTGCCGTTTTGCAGCACCTCTAGTTTACTGTATTGTTCTTCGTAAGACGGTATTTTGTAAGAAGGGAAAGTTATGTGATCGTGCGCCGCAGTCGTGGCCGGTACGAAATTCTATTGATTGTGCCATTCTCGTTACATCGATCTTACCAATTATCGATGTTCAAAATTAAAATATCGATCAAAACCCATCAATGTTTTAAACATCGATTCTATGTTTTAAAACTGGTTTAGTATTCAATACAATAAAATTCGTGGGCAACCAAATTTGATTTTACAGTGTCAGTATTTATTAATTTATAATGAAGATTAAACTAAAATCAAACTAAAAATAATAAGAACAAATAAAAATAATCAGCCTGAAAGCCTGATCGCCCACAGTAATCTTAAGAGATCACAGCTTCCTGTCTTCGCTGAAGAAGAATACAGGAAAAAGAGGGGAGACCTTACGCTCACGGCGTACGCCACCTCTCCATGTACAAAATGCAAGAAAAGACGCACGAAATACCAGAATATCGCGGTCATCATGTGCGAGAAATAGATTGCCCGATGAAGTTAGTGTCATTAGTGCACTCTATGGAACAAACGTAAACTACTGCGCCAGTTCGATTTTGGCACCATAAGAGACGCATGCAAACCAACACAGCGTTCTTTACTCAGCGTTAAATGGGCAGAGACGGTGCCAATTCGTAGGTGGCTCAGCGATTGAGAAAGACGACAGCAGAAAGCATTCCGCCCTGGGCGCTTGAAGAGAGTATTGATAGAGCATCGAAGCACTGAACATTCGTTCAAATGAATAACTCTAAAGAAAAATATTTTGAAGAAACGATATTTTATTCACATATTTATGGCAAAAATTATCCTTTCCTTCCTTTTTGTTGGTGGTGCCATGGAACACTGGCACTACCCAATAAACCGCCACTGGTGCGCCTGAAAACGGCGAATTTTCGGCACAAACAATATTGCCGGATCCTGGTAACGTAAAGGTGAATAAATCATGTTGATATATCCAGTAAATTACTTCCTTTAACACGTGGTGTAGCCAGAATCCATGGTTTGTGGGACTTTCATACCGAAAAATCGATTGACGGCAAAACGTCCGTCTGTCTAAATGTAATCAACGCTAGCTCCTAAACCCTTCAGTCAATTTTCTCCAAAATTGATGTTCCCCAACCCATCTGAATGAACTCAAGGTTTAGGGAGTTTCAAATGTTTATTATGATTTTTGAGGGTACTTTACAACAAGCCTCAAAAACATTTTCAAAATTTTCTCAAAAATGGAACCAAATTTTTGGATTAAACTTTGTCCTCGGATAGCACAGAAAACGCTTTAAAGAATAGTGCAGATCTCACGTTCTTTGAAATCCCAGATTTTCCGAAAATTGCAAAATTGCAAGTTTTTGGACATCTTCATACAACCATAATATTGAAGATAGATATTTTTCCTTAATGAAATCCGTTTTTAAAGACAGATCTTGAAATAAGATCATGTTCAATTTTTTGAGAATATGAGTAGTTTTCATGTAATTTTGGCCAAAATATATGCAATTAAAAAAATTAAGAATTTTTTCACAAAAAACGCTTCCTTTTTTTTGCTTTAAATTTTCTCCTTAAGTGTAATAAGGGCGGTAAGAAATATGGCGCTAGTCCCATTCTCGCCAGTCTCTCCGTTTTTTTCAAAAATTGCAAAAAGTTGATGTTTTAAAACTATAAAACTGAAGATAGAAATTTTGCCTCAGCCAAAGTCTGTTGTAAAAAATCATCTCATGAGCTCAAAAAGGTCAAGTAATTTTTTTTAAATATCGAATAGTTTTTGCGCATTTTTCGCTTGAAATTTATGCAGTTTCTAAAAACGTTTTCTCAAAAGCCGCTCCCAATTTTTTTGTTAAAATCTTTCCATGTATAGAAGAATGGACGCTTAAAAGAAAAGTGCTGGTCTCATTTTTGTTGAGCTCTCTAAATTTTCGAAAATTGCAAATTTAGAAATAATGCCAAAAAGCATGTGCTGTTGTAGCACCACTAGTTTTATTTCCTTGTGTAGAACAAAGTACACTTATAAACATGGTGTAACTCCAATTATCTTTACAAACTCTAAACTTTCGAAATTTGCAAATCTTCGAATCTCCCGCACTTTTGTTGAATTTTACAAGATGCCTGAAGTAGTAGATGAGTGATTTAAGAAGTTGTAATATTGTATTACAAGTATTACGTATCATTTACGAAGAAAAAGAGAAAGTATGTGCTGTTGTATCTTTTCAGAAAATATTAATAGTTTTGCATAATTGTGACTTTTAATCCTGGCCCCGGCTGACATAATATCGGGCCGTAAGCTGCCTAAATGGCAACAATGTTTGAATCGTGATCCCAAAAAGGAATATTGTTAAGCCGCGATGATTATCGTTGTGGAGAGCAGGTTTTGATTGCTGAATTTTTTTTATTTGCTTTATAAGATTGAGTTTCCTACAAAAATGTCTGGAATGCCCCAGATGTGATAAAAGGCAATATGTGATATAAATGACAAAAGGCAATAGGTTTCTAACCTATTATGGATTCATAATCCGGTATATTAGATGATGTTTCAGCTTTAAGTGTTTAATTTATATATTTATTTTACTTTAAGAAGATTAGATCGCTGATGATGGTGTAATTCCTTTAAACTTCGTTTTTTTAAGTAATTAAGGCAAGCTTGCGCGAAAATACTTTTTGTTCAAACAGGAATCTTTTCCTCGATATTAAATCTTTCACCCATAACACGTATACTTTTTTCGAAATTAGAGGTTTTTGTTTTCTTACTTTTGAGATATGTGGTGGCAACGTTCAAAATGTTTTTTTTTAACCTTCAATTTTGAAGATTCTTAATTGAAGTTCACTTCTAAATTTAATCTTTTTTTTTCAATATTAGATGTTAAAATATTTAACGTACGTAACTTTTGCGCAATTTGAGTTATATCGTTTGAGTATTTAAGTGATGGCTGAAACGTTAGGATGGAAGTTGCTATATAATTATTTTAGGTACCCGTTATCAATTTTAGGAGAAAGTATGTGCTTTGGAGCACCAGTAATTTTTATAGTAGTTTACGTGTGATATCTCCATTGGAATGTTGTCGACCAAGCACGACACCCGATTTCCGTCGAATATTGATTCAGATGATTCTGTGAGATCGTGGAGGTTGGCCACGACACAATCGCTGGGCGAGAACATTCGAAACCACGCCCTAAGGCAAAATGGTTGTCACCCTAGATGCCTGTCTACTCCTGTGATTCCAAGTCCCCAGTGCGATCTAAAGAGGGAACTCTCCCAACGAGAAAAACGCTGCGTAGTGCGTGGGCCCAGCGGCGCGTGGTTTATTCGCTAGGGGGCGCAGGGGCACAGGGCACGAGCGGCGCGGGCGGGCGGGCGGCCGCGCGGTCAGGGGCAGGCGGTGCGGAAGTGTTGCACGAGGTCCTGCGGCCGCGTCCAAGGCCACGACAGCGCGCCGCTCACCAGCGCCACGCGTTCCACGGGCACGTTGGCGCAGTCGCGCAGCAGACCACCGCCCCTGCGCACGCACGCGTCAGCGCCCTCGCTCGCTCGCTCTCTCTCTCTCTCTCACACACACACACACACACACACACGTACACGAAGCACCGGAGCTGCCCAGCCGAGTGCACCGTGTAAGAGAAAAGGTGTGTCAACTCCCCAAGTCGAAAACTGAACTTTTTGAGGCTAGTTCTCGCAGTTCTCCCACACAGCGCAGCGCTGCGAACGACTTGAGTCTTTAGGGACAACATGGCGGGCAATGTAAGCAGCTGACTCATGTTTCGTTCTAAACACGGTGTATGCGTAGACTCTACGGCGTAAACGTGGAAAACGGAGTGGCAAATAAATTTAAAAGTTTCGAAAAATGAGTCGAAAGTGTTTTGTTATAATGTGTAATACTCACAGTGATTCGTGTATATCTTATCAATTAACTTTGTTTCTATTCCGAAGCGTAAAGATAGACAAACGAAATGGGTACTAGTTGTGCCACAAAACAGGAAGAAATTAAAAGAGCAAAGTTTCTGTTCGCGAAAAACACTTCAGCAGATTATTGAAATGAGAAATGTGATAACAGCAGAGACCTACTAAAAATTATTCTTATCTCTATAAGTAATGTGTGAAATCCTATCAGTTTGGTGAAATTTTACCAGTCGAAGTATTCATCACCTATAGATATAAATTAGAAAATACATGTAAAATTGTCCACGAATTAAATTGTATAATTAAAAAATACAAACATTTTTTTTGTTAATGTGAATTTATCATAGTGCCTTACAGTATTTTTCATTGAAATGCATGTAAATTTATGTTTTAATACTTGCAGAATTTACGTGTAAAAAACTAAATATTGAATGACGCAATCGCATATCACCAAGTTGTGTCCAGAGCACCGAAAGGAGAAGCAAAGCTCTTGTTTTGGATGCCGCTGTTCCAGAACATTAACGCAACTATAAAATTAGACTGCAAGGATTGAACCAGAAGCAACGGGTGTTTATGAGGTAACATTGGCATAATTGTAGTTACGGTCTTTGCCAATACTCAACACAACTGATTTCATTGAGTAGATAATATAAAAGCATTATGTTTTCTGTCTCTCCTATGATATTGCAATTTCTATAGTTGCGACTGTCCTCTTGAAACATCGATGTGAAGTCAATATGAGCCCAGAGCGCTACCTATTCCTTATGCAAAGTACGAAACAACTCTTGATTCTGCACAGTGTGACGTTGTCGCCGGGGTTGGCCCTGTAGACACCATTGGTCCTGTCACTTGGGGTGACCTAAGTCGAAATTTATTTAACTTCATCTCAAAATTTCATTAACCGAATAACATTATACGAGATGTCTGTTGATCGGAGGGAGTTTTCCGCGCTCCAATTTGATGAAAGGAACATAGTCTACTGAAGAGCTGTAATTTATGAATTTGAATGCACACAAGTATAATAAAAATCATTCGTTTCCTTTGAATTTTGTTCAAGTATAGTGCTAAAATCTGAAGAGTTCAAATGGCAATCTACACGATTCGTATTGACCCTATTCCCCAGTATCCGAGGTGGAAGTCAGCTCGATCCCTCGGTTAGGGGAGTCCCTATTGTGTAACGTCCTTAATTGCCGTCATTTTAACTTAAAAATTGTCGGATTGGGGGTCGCATAGCTTTACTAGTTCTGCAAAAGTTAAATATAGACACGATCAGAATTCATAGATCAGCTTTTGCAACCCAATCTGCAGCAATATTACGTATTCGAGAAATTTGATTTATTACGGGTGTCGGCATGTTGAATATATTTTGACTTTTTTTGATGTGGTATCAAGCCATGATCTACAAGAATCTTACAATAAACTTGAAATTATAAATAGAAATTAAATATACCTGCATATTTCATCTACCAGGCTGTCAGAATCATCTAACCATGTCTTATAGAAATGATCTTCACCGTACCAATCCAGATAATCGTGGCAAATGGATCGCAATCTGTGAAAAGAGGAGAAAACAATTTGAAAGTTAATTTTAATGTAACGAACGGTGCCTACAGTTCGCGGATACGAATTTGAATAGTTTTTATGCAGTTATAATTTGTAAACAAATGTATTACATATAGCTGAATTTAATGTTTCAAGTTGGAAAAATTAAATCAGAAGTATCATTTCTTAATTTATGGTCCACCACAATTTGTTGGCCATGTAAACATCCGTTTTCGGAATAAACTACTCAATCTCCACAACTCAAATTTTCTTTGAAAACTGGAAGTCCCCGATGACTGCACGTATAATTTACATTTTTGTATATGCTATTTAAACAATAGTATTGAAGAAATCATTTTTTGAAATGTCGATATCACAACCTAGCGGAAACGAAAAAACGAGTTCCAGCTATAAAATGGAAACGAAATGTGCGCAGAATTCGATGATGCAGTTCGGTACGGTTTGTGTTTTTCAATGTGCCTCCATTACGCTTCTGAATTGGTGAGTAATTTTCATTTTTTGTTATTAGGGAACGAAATTTATTGTAATAAAAAATGCAAAATATGTACATATATATGTACTTATTTTTTTCAAAACATGTAACAAAAAAATAGAAAATATGTCAAATAAAAATTCATTACTGTGTTAAAAATTGTTCTCTACAAGTATTTTCCGAGCATAGAGCATATAACGTCGCCGATTAGTTCTTAACAAGCATTCGGAGTGACTGAAAGTAGGTTCTACCTCTACAGAAGTAATTCTAAACTAGACTTCACCACACACAAGAATTTTATTCGAAATATAAAATACATCTATACTATATATTTCAATGTTTACGAGAAGCCGGTGTTCCTGTGAATAGTAGTACCGTGTAGCCAGTGATGGATCGCGGGGGACGGGGTTTAAAAGGAATACCCCTCCCCCCAATTCGAACAAGGCGGTAAGATACTTTTCTCTAAAAAATATTTGATAGTTTTGAAAAAAATGTGCTGTTTGAAACATGACCAAACACGTGGTTAAAATTACTTTTGTTCACAGAAATCCGCTTTTTCGTAACTCCGAGTACGCAGTAAGCGGGGGGGGGGGTCTTGTAAACTCTAAAAAATATTATTGAATGCAGGTATCTAGTTCCTGTAAAATCATGTAATTAATGGAAATCCGTTCCCAACTTATGACCCACTTGTTGAAAAGCGACCTTAAATACATAATATTAAACTAGTGGTACCACAAAATGGTACAGACTTTCTCGTAGTAAAGTTTTCTATGTGTGTTTTTCTATGTAAAGTTTTCTTGGTGTGGACTGCCTTCGCGGTCGTGCCACATCCTCTTGCCAGCTGCCATCTATCGCCGCACAAATACATTTTTTTTAAAATTTTCTAAACTTTTCGGTTTTCTAATAGTAGAGCCGATATATCACTTTAATAATAATAATAATAATAATAATAATAATAATAAAGAAGAGTAAAATATCGCCCTAAATGGCAATTTTCATTGATAAATTGGGAGCCGTTTTTAAGAAAATGGAGTTTAACCGTTACTGTAAATTCTTTGAAGCTCTTTTGAAAGAATCCATTGAGTTTACGACAAAACTTCATTTAAAGTAATTTGAAGAACTTCCACTCACAAATACAATAATTTATACAAATTCATTGATATGTTCATATCAATGGTGTGAGAGTTATTAAAAAATACATTTGTGTAATTTTTGAAAAAAGCAAAGAATACATCAAAATGAACTATAGGTAATATTAAACAGCACAATTGGCACTATACGTAGAAAAATTTTGAAGAAAAATTAGGAACCAGTTTTGAGAAAATTACGTGTGAACTTTTCTGAAAAATGGTTGTTTTTTTCAGCTCATTTTCACAAAAAACTTGAGTTCTTGAGAAATTGTACATGACATTATTTAGAGCACAGTACTCATAAATTCAATAATGTAAACATCGCCTGTAATGTAAATATTAACGACGTGAAAGACGAGTCAAAAAAATTACATTTTTGTACATTTTGAAGAAGAAGAAAGAATAGAGCAATATGGCGTTTATGTCATCTGACAGAGTGCATTGAGCCCTATTCATTTAGATAGTTAGAAATTTATTCTACAATTGGGCATATGATGCCCGGTGGCAGAATGCAAAATTACAATTACAAATAAAATAATATATAAAAAATAAATATAAACAAACAAATTGTCATTTCCTATATATGCAGATGGCATTTACATTCCTATACTAAACATTAAAATGCATACACACTACCATATAAATGAATAAACTTACATATTACACAAATATACATACAAGCATATACGCGTATATACATAGACGAAGGAACCCTCACCTACACACCAATCAGAACTTATTCAGTCATATTCAGAAGAAATGAAATCACTTCACTTCACTGCACTGCATATAACTTTATCAAAATATTAATTGTTCAATTCTTTTTCTGTAGACTACGCATAATCGCACCTTTCACTTCACTTCACTTTACTTCACTATACGTTTTCACCCTACTGACTAATTTCCTATTTTTTTTTTCTAAACCCTCCCGCTGAGCAAGGAAAGGGCTCAAAAACTGCCGCAGGCAAATCGTTCCAATCTACTATAGTTCTGTTTACGAAGGAGAATTTCCCTACGTCCGTTCTTTGTATTCTTGTTCTAATTTTATATTTGTGATCAAATCTATTTAAATAATTTGGTTTATCTAGCCTTCCCCGAATTTCCTACCATGCGGAGCAACCAACGTAAGATTTATACAGCGCGCAAAGTCGTGCCCTCTTCCTCCGGCGTTCTAATGATTCCCAATGCGCAGGTGTGTTCTTCCGAAATGTATATTTTGCCGCTCTGTTTTGTATCCTCTCTAAGCTCTTTTTAAGTCCTATTCTGTACGGATCCCAACAACTGGCTCCGTATTCCATTACCGGCCTGACAAACGAGGTATACGCGATTTCCTTTGCTTTCGTATTACATTTTTTAAGATTTCTCATGACGAAATGCAAAGACCTCCAAGCTTTACCCACTACATAGTTCGTTTGTTTCTCCCACCCCAATTTACAATCCAGGAGAATGCCAAGGTATTTACAGCTCGAGACTCTCGGAACTACGTCATTACCTAGCTGATAAGGTATTGTATGAAAAGCTCTGGCCCTACAAAATGTGATCGCTTTACTTTTCTTTCCATTTATAGTCATTTTATTAGCTATTGCCCAATCGTAAATTTTATTTAAATCGTCCTGTAGTTGAATCATATCGTGCTGATCTGCAATTTCCCTATATAATATACAGTCGTCGGCGAAGAGTCGAATTTTTGACGTTATATTTCGCGATAAATCATTTACAAAGATAAGAAACAGCAGTGGGCCTATGACACTGCCCTGAGGAACCCCGGAAGTAATGTTACCCTTTTCCGATAAGTGCTGTCCAATTCGGACTTTTTGATTTCTATCGCGAAGAAATTCATTTATCCATGCTATGACCCGCCTGTCAATTTTAGCATCAATAAGTTTCAGTATCAATATGTCATGCGGCACGACATCAAATGCTTTAGCAAAATCAAAAACTATTGCATTCACTCTTCCCCCTACATCAATTACTTCCGACAAGTCTTGAGTAAGGGAAATAATCTGACTCTTGCACGAAAAGCCATTTCTGAAGCCGTGCTGTCCATGAAATAACCATTCTGATTGATCCAAATGATTTCTAATCGAATTAGATAATAATTTTTCAAACAATTTACAGACTACTAACGTAAGACTAACTGGCCTATAATTTTGCACTTCACATTTTGGTCCATTTTTGAAAATTGGCACTATTAAGGCAGATTTCAAAAGTTAAAAGAAAAAAAAATTGGAGCCGTTTATGAGAAAATCTTGTTTTCGTTATTTTTTTTAAATTGCATATTTTGCACGCACTATTGCAGGAAAACTACTAAAATGTTCAAAAAATGACCGTGAACTTAATGAAAGAACTAAATATGGGAACAAATTTTACTTGAAGGAATAATCTGTATCTTCAATTTTGTAATTGTGGAAAGACGCCGAAAAAACTTCTGCAATTTTCGACAATTCAGAGTTAACCGTGTAAATCTGACCTCGGCCATCTTTATAAGTGTATTTTGCTCTATTCTTACAAGAAATTTAAAGAAAACATTGGAGCTGTTTTTCAGAAAACTTTGGAAATATCAGGGGGACTTCATGAAAAGTACTCCCAAGCGTTAAAAAATGTTTTTCAAAATCCCAAAGCTTCGACTCAAGCCAGATGGACAAGAATTTCTTCAATTTGTAAATGATCATACGAATGGTTTAGACGCTTGTGGTGTTCACAGACGGACGGACAGACGACGTTTTAAAAAATATCCACTTTTTCGGTATTAAGTGATCCCAAAACGTGTATTTCCATTGAAATCTCGAAATCTATTTTCCATAGCATTACATAACTTTCTCTATACGACGTATATAACTCCGTATATAGGTATATTTACAAGAAAGTATAAAAGACCTTTTTAGAACATTTTTAAATAATTATTTTCTCAAAAATGTCTCCAAAAATTTCTTTAGATTTTCTCCTCGTATGTACCAAAGAACGGTAAAATATTGGTGCTAGTATCATTTCCGGCGATATCTTTAAGTTTTCGAAAATTAGAAAAAGTGAACATTTTAAAATATAGAGGTGTTTACAGTACAAAAAATCTGTTCCAGAACACCAGCTCTTTAAGAAAGATCAATTTTTTTTTTAAAAAAGTCGTTTTCACGTAATTTGTGCTTAGAATTAATGGAATTTACAAAAAATAATGGAATTTACAAAAACTGCAAAATATTATTTCTTCAAGTTTTGCTTTCTCGCTACGGAACAGAGAGAAAGTTACGTAATGCTGCGCGAAAAAATGGTAACATTTTGGCCGATAAACTCTTATTGCAAGGCCCTGGTAACGAAAAAGTGGATAAATCCAGTTGCTAACATAGAAAAAAATCCTCTAACACGTGGTGTAGCCAGAATCCATGTTTTATGGGTCCTTGATGTAGAAAAATCGAATGACGGTAAAACGTCTGTCCCTTTTGTCCGTCTGTCTGTCCGTCCGTCTGTGAATAGCGCCAGCTGCTAAACCATTCAGCCGATTTTCTCCAAAATTGATATTCCCCAATCGATCTGGCTGATGTCACGGCCACTTGAATTTGAAACCGATATTTTAATTTTGGGTATACTTTACATGAAGTCCCTACCTTTTCAAGATTTACAAAAAAAAAAAAAAGGCTCCATCGTTATTGATTAAATTTTGTAGTTGGATAGTATGAAGGACGTTTAAGAGAATGGTTCAGGTCTCATTTTCGTTGAAAACTTTTATTCTTCAAAAATTTCAAAAGTTCAAATTTTGTTCGGAGTCTTCTTTCAACTGCAATTATGAAGATACAATTTTTTTCTTTAATGAAATCTTTTCCTTAAAGATAGATTTGGAAATAACGTCATGACCAGTTTTTCGAAAAATTGAGTACTTTTGACGTAATTTTGAGTGAAAATATGGGCGAAAAAGAACGTGGTGTTTTAGCACCACTAGTTTCCCATGGATAAAATAAGGACGCTTAAGAGAATGGCGCAATGGTACTTTCGTTAAACTCCCTGAGTTTTCGAAAATTGTAAATTTAGAAACAATGTGAGAATTTATATGGTGTTGTGGCACTAGTTTATTAAGCAATTGGAATGAATTACATTTCCACCCGTCCTTGAACAATTGCTTTTCCTAATTCACGTTTGGAGATGTGTTGCACGCGAAAGCCTTGAAAGAAGCCATTTTACACTTCACATTTTAAAAATTTCTATTAATCCTCCGTAGCACGCAAAAGGTCTCCGAGTCTGCACTTGGTTACTTTTTCCTTCCCTTCTCAGTTATCAAGAGGTATCCGGTTACGGCTTGCTATAACTTCCTTTGACATGATTTACGTGACTTCAATTGATTATGGGATTAATTTGACTTCCGGTTTATGTGACTTGATGCATCGCTGTACGTTGATAATTCATTTAGTGATTATTGCTCACAGCACGTGTACCACAAATGTGTAATAAAAGAAGTAGGGCGTATTTTAATGACCCGTTATTTTTTTCTTTTCACTTGAGCACAATGGCTTTAGGTACAGACATTAATTTTGTTTTGACAAAAGAAAATGACCCATTTTTATGACTTTTCAGCATTTTTCGTCGATTTCGACTAATAAGTCATTTTTTACCTTTATCCATCATTTTTAAAACATTTTCGATGATTTCATCATTTTTAATATTTAAATGGAACTTGCTTAAAATAACATTTACGAGATGCAATAAATGTCCTCGTCAGAATTCCTGAGTAGTCTAATTCATTTCTTCGCTCAGAATTTCATCGCTCAGAAATGTCAGCTGTTGGATGAAATTTAAGGTTCCTGTGACGCCTGTCCGCACCATTCTGTTCGGCCGATTTCGCGATATCTAAAAATGTTGATTTCACTAAAAAAATGATTTTAATCGTGCCGTGTTTTATACGTGGAAAAAAAGTAAAGAAACAATTGGTTTAAAACTGCTTCAAAATTCCCCCATTCAGGCAAAATTACGCAGAAAGTAATCATATTTTCAAACAATTGAACATCACCTTAATTAAGGATATATTTTTGATGAACAGATTTCATTAACAACGAAATTCAGTCTTCAATATTTTAATTGTGAGAAGACGCGGAATTAATTTTGAACTTTTGCAAATTTTGAAAATTCCAAGAATTTATCGAAAATGCGACAATCACGACTTTCTTTATCGTTTTTTTCCTACATAGGTTGGAAAATGTAAAAGAAATATGGGCGCCTCTTTGAGAAAATATTTGTTCAAATTGTTTCAAAACTGCCTTCGTTCACAAATTTTGGTCACAGACCGACAAACGGACTGTTTTGCCGTCAATCGATTTCCCGGTATCAATGCTCCACCAAACGTGCGTTCTCACTACACGTTTTAGAGAAAGTTCTCACTACACAACGTTTTAGATTATTTTATTGTTTAATACGTTTGTAACACAAGCTTCAAAAAATAGAATAATCATTTTTCAATAATCCGTAAGTTTTTGAAACTAAATGGGAACTAAAAATGGAACATTTGTGAACCAAACTTTCTCAAAAATAACTGCAATTGTTTCTCGAAGATCTCCATATTTTAAAAATCTTCATTTCTCTACGATGTTTTGAAAGCCTGACTTCGACCAAGATTTTTGGCGCCCGAAAAATTTAAAAAAAAACTGAAAAATGTAGGTGTATTTTAATCAAACACAGAACAAACTAGTGATGCTACGTACTTTCTCGCGATATTCTTAATGGTTATGAAATATTATAATAAGACAATTTCTGGCTTACACTTCAACTACCATTTGAAAAATTCTTAAAGAAAGGAAGCGTGAAAATAAATAATAACCAACAAAATTAATTTCCTAAAGTTAATAATATTAGACATACTATTTACATTTGATTATTTCCACAAATATACACTCTCCGTCCGTGTTTAAAATATTGCCAGCAAGTGGTCGCTACCGAATCAGAGTCATCTCCAAGCGTCACCTTCCGAATCTAAATAGCTTCTGACAAAATGAAGGTTCTTGAAGAAAAATTACATTTCCGTTTTCACTTATCTTTTAGCATTCTAACAGGTTATCATAATTTTATCATTTACCTTAACCTGTCCGCAGACTGCCACTTATTCTGGCCTGACTCCTACACTTGTTCTAAAACGTGTCACCACTGGGTGTCCATTCCTTCCCCAAATTCTTCGTATGATGCGATCTAATACAAATTGAAATTTTAAACTTAGACACGTTCCAAATCATGAATGTGTTTCATTTCTCTCTCGAGTATTCAATGTCCAATATTTACTCTATCAGCCTCGAATATTTCTGAGTCCCAAAATTCGTGTTGGAATATCGGCGTTTTATTTTCGTCGCGTTCAATATGCCTGCCATACGCCTTCTTTGTAAATACGTTATATAACTCGTATATTATCATTTCACAGTTCTAATGTTCTAAAATAAGTTATTGTTCCATTATATTTGTATCAATATTTTCCTGGGATGTTTGGGCATATCTCGATACCACTCATGCAATTATACCCCTCTTTATCCACTTGTTTCGTCAACTTGTTTCACATAGTATTCGGAAGTGACCTACCGAATACTATTGCACGAGGTGCAGCAGTCTAGCAACCAAAGACAAATTCTACATGTGTACCTTCGTCACATGAAATTTCCCAACACATGTTCATTGTCAAAGGTGATAATCTTCGTCCTCTCATTAGGCCCTAGAAGTTTGCATAATTTATTCTGAGAGATTCTGTATACATGCAAATGTCTACATAACACTCCATTGAAATAGTATTTTTGACTGATTATAATACATCCTGACTTTACTACACGTAATACCCCCTGAATATATTTTTATCATACTTTGTAGTTTTGCAATAATGTTATTCATTTAGATTATAGTGTTGATTAAAATGAGAATAAGACTGTTCATGTCGACGAATATTTCTACTCAAAAATTTAACTTAGATGAAGAGTATGATTATATAAGTAATAAAAAACTGTTTTTTTGCTTAAATAAAATCACTTTTTAAATATTTTAATATGTGTTTTTCTACTCCCATTGTATAATTCTGTCATTTGATGGCTGCAACTATACTCATTACCATGGTGGAAATAACACTTATTATTTTCTACTCTCGCAGGCGGACTGGTGAACCAAAGCCACCTGCGGCATGTAGGGTAGCTGTCCGCTAGGTGGCCTTGGCTAAATCCTGCATGTCAACTGCCACGAAACGATTCAATGAAAAAGTACAATTTGTAAAAGCTACCATAAGCTGTAGAAAAAGTACCGTATGAAACTTGATGTAATGGGCATTAATGCACTCGTGTGAAGTTTACGATACTCGCTCGGACGTCGCTCGTATCGTAATATCACACTCATGTATTAATATCCATTATTACATCATTGATTCTTTCTCCTGAATGTTGAAACTCCGTTTCTTTGTAGTGGATTTTACTTCACTTTTACAAATTTTTCATCTACATTGAATGAGTAATTGAAAAATATTTTACTACTTTTCTTCAGCCTAGACCACGTAGTTGTTCCATCGCAAGGAATTTGATATTTGAGTGGTTTGTTTTTTCTACTGTATTCTAAAGGAAGAATTAAATAAAAAGTAGAATTTAGAATAGAAAGTTTGATTCAGTTATCAAGAAAGTCAGGTTTTTAAACGCCTTCCGATGAATGCGCTATTTTTTTTCTTTCTTGAGAAATTCTTTTTCCAGCAAATCACAAGAATCGTTCGGATTTTTCTGCATCATATGAACGGATAGATGAACATTATGACCTTACTTTTAAGCATAATTTGCGAAGAGAAGTTGTTGATTAAATAGTGCAGTCATAGTATGACGCTTGTTAATAAAGTACTTTTCCTATATACTTAATAAGTTTGTTACCTGTCTTTCCACTTTCCATCGAGGTAACATGGTATTCGAGTTGTCCCCTTTGTTATATCAGTAACTAAATGAAAATTGTTGAGATTTCGTAATTCAAAGCTGAAATAAAAATGAGAGTTAGAATGAAGCTAAAAATACATACAGTTTTTCAAAATATCACAACTTACTTCTCAAAACCAGTTATACATAATGATCTTAATGTTTCGGGAACATTCTCTAATCTTTTCTTGTAATACAACATTTCATGAGCTAAATTTATCGTTTGATTTAGCTGAAACAACCCATATCATATACTATCACACATGTTGAACGTAATTACGATATTAATTTCTTTACCTGTTCGACGATAGATAAGCATATCGCACATCGAAAGCACACAGGTGTAAATGGTGAATAAGGATACGTGTAACTGCCCTGTAATGCGTGAGATGCATGCTGCAATTCTGTGCTTAATTTTTGAGCTCCATAAATGTGATGCTGAATATATTCATCAGGATCCAAATAGCAACCTTCAGTAGTGTAAAGTCTCCTAATTCTATACGGCCTCATGAGATCTTTATGCCTCTGTATACGCATACTAGTTAAATATGAAGTCTTGACTACTTGCGTCAAAGACACTGCAATCAAGAGTATTCCATATTTCCGCAACATTGGTCGATAATTCATTGAAATAGGAAACTTTACTTCCCGAAACATGAGCTATTTCGAAAATGTTTTCATCACATCGTGTAATTCAAGACTGAAAACTGAATAGGTTACATGCACTTCTTGATACTAACAATGAAATTGACGAAAAATCGATGTATCGAATCTTAAAAATCAACAACTGACGGTTTTTGTGACGAACATATATTTCCCTTTTTCATCGTTCTCAATTTTCTTAAGAGCATTATTTTACACTAACCTTAATAAAATCTAATCTCTAAACAAATCTCAATACGATATATTAATATAAAAATGTTAGATTTCGTTACTTCAGTAGTGAACCTTAATTAATAGAAATATTTATGTAACGAGAAGTAATTAGAAATGAGAATTAAAATAAATAATTAAATGTTTAATATCCAAACATATTTCTGTCAAATTGGAAATAATATACATGTATTTTTCTTTAGTACAGGTATTTTTCCTCTCCAAACATTTTTTGCAATTTATTAGGTGATAAAGAATAGCGGATTCATTTGCGGAATGCTTAAGCAATGATTTTCAACTTGACGTAAAGAAGATCAAAACATTGTTAAATTTCTCCAAATCCATTTTGTCTCTCTTGTATACATACATTTAAAGCTTCAGATGTAATAAGAGAATATTACATTAATCCAAAGAAAACACCGTTACGATCAGTATACATGGAGAGATATTTCAAAGGAAGGGAGTAGTTTTCTTACAACCTTGTTCAGTGTTCTTTTGCAACCTATTGTTATTCTCTCAATCCTCCCAAAGCCTGGAAAGCCACATCAGGTTGTAAACTCTTAACTCGTTCAGACAGACATTCTATCAGATAAAAAGTGTTTAATAAAGGTTCTCAAGAAATACATTACATTCAATACTGACAGAACAACTTGCATCTACTCATAAATTTGTCTTTACGAAATCAAATTCCGAACTCCCCTTCCTTCCAGGCCTCAGAAGTTGTATCAAGATACTTTTTTTTTTTTTTTTACGTCAAAAAAACAGTTAAAAACTGCGTATGACGTGCTATGGGGAAAAGTGAATTGTGTGCACATTTTGAAAATTCTGTGATCCCTACACTAAGTCATATACTACTTAAATTTTGAATTTTTGAAAGGGAGAAAAAAAAACTCCCATGTAATAAAATCTATTTTCAAGGATAAACAGGCAATAAATTTTGAATTTTGAAAGGGAGAAAAAAAAACAAAAAAACTCCCATGTAAAAAAAATCTATTTTCAAGGGTAAATAAGCAATAAATTTTGAATTTTGAAAGGGAGAAAAAAACAAACAAAAAAACTCCCATGTAATAAAATCTATTTTCAAAGATAAATAAGCAATAAATTTTGCCTCTTATTACTTCCTGCCGCGACAACATGGAAACGATAATTTGAATAATTGTATTTCCCACTGAATTCTAGAAGACGTGCACAGAAAATGAAGTTACATTTATGTCCAGAAGCAAAACAAGGGGCCATCTCAGCATTTGCTCAATGGATCAGGGAAACTGGACGAAAAACCTGATCGAGATGGGGGTCATTGACCCGGAAGCTGTACAATAGTTGTTTACAGGTTGTTTATACTTATTTATACAGTCCAAATGGTAAATAATGCATTATGTATCATTGTTAAAATTAATGTTACTTTTCTTGTGATGCTCAGTATAGTCTCTAATTGTATAGAAACAGTTATGCAGCAGAAACGATTTCACTTGGGATTTAAACTTTTCTATTGAATTTAATCGTTTAATGTCATCTGGCAAAGTGTTGTAAAATAATGTACATGTATTGTATGTGAATTTTTTGTAATGAGCTGTTGATAGTCACCTGATGAATATGATTTCAATGTCGAGTGTTATAGTAATAGACTTCGGCATTTTCTGAAAAAATATTCCCGCCCTTGAGCAAGTCATTTTCTACAAAAACCACTGATTCGTAAATAAAGGCCACGGTAATGGTGAATTCCTAGATTAATGAAGAGAGGCTTATGAATCGTGGGTGGGATTTGGTTTATTATTCATTACAATTCGTTTTTGTAATCTAAAAGTTTGGGGCTATAAGATGCTGTTTCCCAGAATGTTATTAACATATCTCAGGCGGAATGAACATTTCAGAAGTATACAACATTGAGCAGTATGAAGATGGCTGTGACTGGTTTTGTATAAAGATATTGGTTTGCAGCAAGCATATCACGTGTTTTCTTATTTTGTGTTCAATTCACAAATGGACGTTCCATTTAAGGTTTGACTGAATTGAGAGACCTAAAAATTTTGTTGCCTTAACATCAGTCAATGGTACACCGTTCAGTTTCAATACTTCACAGAATTGTTTATTTGAAATGGAAAACTGCATTAAAACCGTTTTCTTTTCGTTTACTATTAATTTGTTATTTCGGAACCAATTTAAAACATCTGATATTGTACTATTTACGGTTTCTTTATTGCAAAGGATGTTCGTATCATCGGCAAAGAGAACCGTTCTTCCGTTTCGAATCGTCGAGGGCATATCGTTTACGTAAAGTAGGAACAGAATAGGGCCTAAAATCGATCCTTGAGGAACTCCACATGCAATGGGCAAAGAGTCGGAAAGGTGCGTACGTAATGTTCCATCATTCCAGTAAGATATTTCAACTCTCTGAGATCGTTGTTTAAGGTACGAACATAACCAATCTAGAGCAATACCACGAATTCCATATGAAGGTAATTTGGAAAGTAAAATGTCATGATCAATAACGTCAAAAGCTTTTGAGAGATCTAAAAATAATCCAATAGGTGCTTCTTTTTTATCAAATGATGAGGCGACATCTTTAAGAAAAGAAAATATAGCTGTTTCCGTTGATTTTGATTTTCTAAATCCATGTTGGCAATCTGAAAGCGCGTCGTGTTTACTGAGAAAGGTTTCCATTCGTACGTAAAAAAGTCTCTCTAATATTTTTGAAAAAACTGATAGAAAAGAAATGGGCCGATAATTTTGAATTTCATTTTTGTTGCCTTTTTTGAAAAGCGGCTTAATTTTAGCTGTTTTGAAAATATCTGGAAACGTTCCAGTGCATAAAGATGCATTAAATATGTGAGTTAACGGGTGTATAATGGCATACGCACAAGTCTTTAACAAAGAATCCGGGAATTCGTCTAAACCGGACGAATATTTATTTTTTAGTTTACCGATTATTTTGAGAATTTCATAGGAAGAGGTTTCGGAAACGAACATTGTGTCTAAAATTTTGGGTGAACTGTCTGTTTTTGAATTTTGTGGCTGAAGACCCTTAGTGAGATCGGCAGCAATTCTCGAAAAGTATTGATTAAAAAGATTAGCCACTGTTGCCGGATCGTTCACATTTATATCGTTATATTTTAAAACAACATTCTCTACGGGTTTTCTAGTTGATTTGGTAGTATTTTTTATTACATTCCACATTGCTTTTGTTTTATTATTTGAGTTCAAAATATCCTGATCGTTTTTCATGATTTTAGCCTGCCTTATGACTTTTCGTAACAATGTTTTGTATTTTTAAAGTAGATAAGGAAATCTTGAGATACGTCATGACGTTTAGAAATAAAGTAGAGAGTACGTTTATTTTTACACGATGTTCTAATTCCTTTTGTGATCCAAGTATTACTTTTTCGTGAAATGTTTAATTTTCTCTTTTTAATAGGAAAGCATGCGTTTAAGAGAAATGAAAGCTTTGAGAAAAATAAATTATATTTTTCATTTGTGTCAATAGCGTTATAAACTGCCTCCCATGATTCTTTCAGCAAGTAGTCCGTAAATAACTATGTTAACTGTAGTAAATGCTCTGCACATGCGTGTTTTATTTATTGTGTCAGTATTCATGTTATTAGTAATTGTAAGAATTTGTGCATCGTGGTCACTGTAAACTAGATTATTCGTTATTATTTCATATCTAGTTGTGGTTTTGTTAATTATAATTTGATCTATTGCTGTTTGTGATTTAAGAGTATTCCGTGTAGGTACGTTCACTGTAATATCTAAATTAAAAGAATGAATTAAATTGAGAAACTGCTCTTTTTCGTGGGATTCGCTCAGATTCGCTCAGATCAATTGAAATCTCCACATCTGTATGTCTTGATATGTCTCCACATATGTCTTGATGTTTTGTGTATAGCTTGTTATTGTTTCGCCAAAGTCGAACGTTGTCGCCTCCGCGACGTCGTGCGAGTCAGATGAGCGGCAACGCTGAACTCTGGCTGTACAAAAGTAAACAAATCCTTGCAAGCGGATTGCTTCAGAGCAGGTCACATGACGTACCACAGCACATGGCGAGAGAACTGCCAGAGTCGCTTGTACGCTGCCGGTACTGTAGGTCGAATTCAGCTATTTGGAGGAGAATTCGAGCGGCCGGCTGCTCTAATAGGTGATTTCCTTTTTTCTTTCTTTCTTTCTTTCTTTCTTTCTTTCTTTCTTTCTTTCTTTCTTTCTTTCTTTATTTATTTATTTATTTATTTATTTATTTATTTTCTTTATTTTCTTTCTTTCTTTTCTTTCTTTCTTTCTTTTCTTTCTTTCTTTTCTTTATTTTCTTTCTTTTCTTTATTTTCTTTCTTTCGATCAACACCAGCCGAATGCCGGAGCAGTACCCTAACAAACGGTCCAGGGACCGCGCGCGATCTTTCCTTCTTTTTCTTGTCCTATTCTCACCCCTTACACACACACCTACATGCACTACAGCACCCCACATGTCTCGAGTCCGGCTGGGTCGATGATCCTCTGGGAAGACAGACCTGGAGGGGCGTTCCCTCACTAGTTGATGTGTAGTCGGCGCCGCATATCCATCCAGCTGGGAAGGACACCACCGCCACCTGCCACAAGTCATACATTCACTATACTAACGGGGCTAATGACAAAAGCTGTCGTGCCCGTTAGTAATTTGTCGTACGGAAAATATGAGCACTTCATCTTTATAAATAGGGTAAATATTTTACGAAAATTGTTAGCAGCACCCTGCAAGTGCGTGTAGGATTCTCAAACTTTCAGGTGCTTTTCTCTCGCAAAATAGAAAACGTTGCTGGGATGTTTGCAAAATGGTGTCCAATCGGACTTCTTTTGTATTATAAGAGTAATTTGGTGAACCGGTAGTAAAATTTGATCATCCCACTCATTTCTCTCATGTCGTCTGAAGTGACTGTGTAAATGTTTGTAATTTGCCATCACAATTCCGTACGTTCCTGATTCGCATATACATTACAGTTATTTCAACGTTTTTTGTTATTACAGTTATTTAACGTTCGACGTTTGGGTGTTATGGTGTCTACGAACGTAATTAAAAGTTCATTTGATTCCTGTCGACTCGATCGATACTTTGGCCGGATTATTCTGGAATATTCTCGACGAATTTTGGAAAAAGTTTTGGAAAGGATTGTTAAGAGATGTTTTGTGGATTTTTAAGAGGTTTTCAAGACACCTATCAGGCAAATGCTGTGAATTGCTACGTTTATGTTGTGATACAAATTATCGGCATAAATTAATATTACAATTAGATTCAGAAGATGGACCGCAATTAAGCTCAATTTTTTGGCGATATATTTTAAAAAGATTTATGTTTTTTTTTCCTGGTAACTTTCTATTTCCGACAGCGCACAACTTTAGGTGTAAAATTTATTTTTATTGAGTTCTTACCGAGCACAAATAAAATTTCTTTCCGTGAAAATACCTACTGGAGGCGCCTCGCCTTTTAACGTGACGGAACTGTCCATGTTACGCCCCTCTATACTCATTTAAACACAAAGTCCTTCAAGGTCACGAACTGAAAAGAGAGGAGGGGAACTGTCATCCAATCGGGAGTTTCAATACCGAACATATAAGTTGTAACAGAGCTCACAATTCGATGGCAGTGTCCCCCTCCTCTGCCAGCTCGGGACTTGGAACGAACTTTGTTTTAATCGGAATGTACGCAGTCTTCCTTTGAAGCCTCCCCCACCCATTCCGCCCCCGAGCGGATTTAACGTTTCTTGCTAGATTTGACGCCCACTTTTACTGCCATGTCTTTCTCAGCTACTGTCATGTGCGTGCTGTATGGTCGGTAGGATGTGATATCTCGTGAGGATGGAATATTACCGGTGGCGTTTGATTTGCTTAGGTTATTCTACATTCGACAAGCTTGACTTGACACTGAGGATTTTCCGCCCTTTGAAGTCACTCCGCCTGCAGCCGGATTCGAACCAGCGAGCTCAGGTTTAAAAACCGCTGCGCTAGCTTGTATGCAACTGGACTAGGGGATCAAGAAAATTCTTACGATAGAGGAAGAGGGAGGGGTATGAAACTACGCTTTGAGAATGTCGGAACCTTAATCGCCGGCTCATCAAAGCGAAAAGATCATGCCTTTCTTCTCGCTTTGCCTTCCTTTAAACCAATTTCGAGATTTTCGAGATCGTTGATGGCGCTTCGTTAAACCGGCTTCTCTGTGTTTAGCTCGTGAGGCTTATTTAATTTTTTATAATCTGATTGTTACTCGTGTAACAATATTCCAAGATTTAGTATTGAACATTAATTCTCCTTGAACGTGGTAAATTGCATTTTATCCCTGTCAGCCGTTTAATATCCAGAGTACATATAATTATAATAAATCCAGAGTACATAAATCCAGAGTTTAATATCCGCAGTACTACGCCCTGAGGAAGGTCGCAGAATGGCGACCGAAACGTTGGCACCTGTGCCCTGGACGCGGCGTCTCCCGGATAGCCAAGTTAATCAATATCCAGAGGTTTCAGACTGTCACCCATTCACGGACTCGTGGTGTCTCGAGCGCTTAACCTCCGTGACGTGAAGGCTCGTGCTTCAGCAGTTCGACGACCAACACCGGCTTGAGTCCACTTCGTCCCCAACCTTAAGATGCAACACTAGACTGGCAGCGAATCGAACCCTGGGCTTCTAGATGATAAGCCCCAGATGTCAGTTATTGGTTAGCAGACTTGCCGCTGCATCAAAGAGGTGGAGTCGACCATCAAAGATGTTGGAGAGTTTCCGAAAACCATTTACGAATCATCTTTCACCTTGCCTTACCGAAGTGCGTCGGAAGATTGAAGCAGGAGTTCGGACTAGTTTTGAAGCGCATGTTCAGTTCTGAAATTTCCTCTCTGCTTGGCTGAAATCTCTTCTCGTAGTCACGAGAAGTTACGTGTTTAGGGTTCACATCCGTGTTAGTCATGGGGATAAGATTCCGTAAGCATGAATTCGTTCATATCTTCTGGCTGACCACGCGAATGAGTTGGATGGGTTTTTTGTTGAACAACTTTACCTCGGACATTGTTTCCTCGTCCGTTTATAACCGGTAGCTAATCGTTACATCTCTCTAGTTATCTGTGGAGCTCAAGGCGAATTTTCGTGTCACTTTCTTGTTTGGCCCAGGTCAGTCTATGGCCTAAAATCAGAGAATTTGCACGATTCTCTTAAGGACCGGTATTAAAGCCAGTTGTTTCCAAACTAGGGCCGAGAACACCAAATAATTTTCTTCCGCCCCTCGTTGCTTCTAGACCAGATGTTACGAATTCTGTGTACGTGTTGACTATTCCTGTGGTGAATACAATACGTTGTTATTGCATTATGTTAATGTCATAAAATGTCTTAAATATAATAAAATTTGTATCATAAATATTTTTGTTTATATTATTAGCATATTCCGAGGCTTTCACCGAGGCACCGTCATCATTATCATCATCAGATGCATGCTGTTTGAAATCCAGAAATACGAATTATGAAGTCTTTTATCCACCCATTTGGGATGCCGAAACCCATCACTAGTCCAATATTTTGTTCTGGGGCAGTCAACGTTTACATATTTTTAACAAATATGTAGTTAATGGTAATCAATAATGTTTGCTTGTGCTATAGTTTAGAATTTTTTTATCGTGTTTTGCAAACTTTCGTAAGAAGAAAACAATTGAGGTTTGTTGATGGAGTACTGATTTCGCCGAGCTGAATGCCAACTTATGTTTACGGCAGGTACCGAAAAATCGTAGTTACAATTTGTGTAATGTTAAAAGAATTTGTGAATTAGTTTTGGATGACCAAAATGACCGTTAGCACCCTCAAAATAAGTGAGCGCTGATAAAAAAATTAAATTTGATGGTGAACTCTAGTTGTATGAATTGGCTTCTTACGTTTAGTGAATTGGATGCCAATAAATACTGTTTGTTGTTTGAAAGAACAGACTCAATTAATTTATTGAAGAATTATCGTCACGTTTCCTTTTGACTGAGGGATGCCGTATGAACTTGAAGTTTTTAATGGCGAACGTGGAAGTCTTATCTTCTGAGATGTATCAGACAGCGGATTTGGAATATAGTTCTGAGAGGCGTAACACCAGGGTATCCGAAGAGGGTGAGGGTAAAAACCACAGGAATAGAGATGCAGGGTTTTTGCAGGAAAAGTGATGGCAGACTGGTGAGCTAGATCTGAGGCCTCTCCCAGGGTCGTCTGTCGGAGAATGAGGCGAGAGTGAAGAAATAGTTCGTCATTCGAGGGGTTTCCAATGAATACAACCTGACACCCGTCTTAATCATCCGTGTGTGAATGCACGGCAAATAATCTTTTACATAAAAGGGAAAGAGTGTGTGTGTGTGTGTGCGTGTGTGTGTGTTTTGTGTGTTTGTGTGTGTTTTGTGTGTTTGTGTGTGTTTTGTGTGTTTGTGTGTGTTTTGTGTGTTTGTGTGTGTGTGTGTGTGTTACAAAAACTTTTCAGCCACTGGTGGAGTGGTTGCTCCAAATTCTGATACGAATATCTGTAAGCGGCCTAGATTCAAAATAGCGGGGGTTGCGATTTAAAAGTTTACCCTAAAATACAAATTTGTGAATGTGTTTTAATTCAACACGCACTTCATTTAAGGACTTGCGGTGCAGCCGTGCGAACAGGGGCTGGTGAGGGCGCGGGCGGACGGAGCCGGATGGGATGGAAACGGGTTGGATGGGGAGGGCGCGGAACAGAGCTTTGCAGGTGCGGCTTGGAAGTAGTAAAGCGACAGCGACAACAAAACACCGATGATGCCAAACATCGCTGTTAATAAAACCTCAAAACCATCGATGTTTTCAAACATGGATTTTTTAGATATAGATAGAAATTTATTCTACAATTGGGCAAATGATGCCCGGTGGCAGAATGCAAAATTACAATTACAAATAAAATAATAATATATAAAAAATAAATATAAACAAACAAATTGACTGTCATTTCCTATATATGCAGATGGCATTTACATTCCTATACTAAACATTAAAATGCATACACACTACCATATAAATGAATAAACTTACATATTACACAAATATACATACATACAAACATATACGCGTATATACATGGAGAGACGAAGGAACCCTCACCTACACTCCAATCAGAACTTATTCAGTCATTCAGAAGAAATGAAATCACTTCACTTCACTCCACTTCACTTCACTGCACTGCATATAACTTTATCTAAATATTAATTGTTCAATACTTTTTCTGTAGACTACGCAAAATCGCACCTTTCACTTCACTTCACTTCACTTCACTTCACTTCACTTCACTTCACTTCACTATACGTTTTCACCCTACTGACTAATTTCCTATATTTTTTTCTAAACCCTCGCGCTGAGCAAGGAAAGGGCTCAAAAACTGCCGCAGGCAAATCGTTCCAATCTACTATAGTTCAGTTTACGAAGGAGAATTTCCCTACGTCCGTTCTTTATATTCTTGTTCTAATTTTATATTTGTGATCAAATCTATTTAAATAATCTGGTTTATCTAGCCTTCCCCGAATTTCCTGCCATGCGGAGCAACCAACGTAAGATTTATACAGCGCGCAAAGTCGTGCCCTCTTCCTCCGGCGTTTTAATGATTCCCAATGCGCAGGTGTGTTCTTCCGAAATGTATATTTTGCCGCTCTGTTTTGTATCCTCTCTAAGCTCTTTTTAAGTCCTATTCTGTACGGATCCCAACAACTGGCTCCGTATTCCATTACCGGCCTGACAAGCGAGGTATATTGCTGATTTGGTAATCTCAACATTAAATTTTGAATTTATTGTTGGGAATTACTATCGAATTTATTTTGAGAGTGTTTATAGATTTATAGTTAAAATTTAACTCAAAATGAAGTTTTCAAACGCCTCTCCATGTAAAAAAATGCGAAGTAAATACTAGGTCATCACGATCATTACGGCGAGGGGTAGTGTGCTCGATGAAAGTAGTAGACATTGTAGTATGTTGGACAGTTATTATTTCATATTATAACTTGTACGGAATTGAGATGATGAAAATTTCATCCATGAACAAAATCTCGAAAGCGTAAGAACAACAAATGTTTTTATAGAAACGTCGATGTCTCAAAACATCGACATGAATGTCGCATCCCTTCTTGCCAGTCGGGGCGTGGCGGAGCGGGGCAGAGTGGGGCGGGGCGTGGCGGAGCGGGGCAGAGTGGGGCGGGGCGGGGCGGGGTTGAGGTGAGGAGGCTGGAGCGGCGCGGGGCGGGGTTGAAATAAAAACATTACATTCATTTTTCACTTTCGAGAGAATCGATTCCTTTTCCTGTCCAATAAATGATTGTGATAATAAATCACCGGCCAACGTCGGATTGCTTCCAGTAGAACACCATATTTCGGAAGTCCCTTCCACGCCGTAAAAATCGTTTCTGAGGGAACGCCCAATACGTTTGTGTCAAATGAACGAGGAATTAAATTTCATTTTAGAAACTGTTACAGATTTGTAGAAACGGTTTCGTTATTAATAAACAAGTTTTTATATTTGTCTATCACAGTGGCAATTGATTTACTTTCTTAATATTCTTAATCTATATCAACCTCCGAGATTGTGTTTTGTTTGTGGATATTGTAATAGTAAATTAATTCCAGCCAATGAAGTTGTCAGATTTGGATCTATTCAAACATTTTGGTCCCGAGAGATTGGTTTACGACTCCGTCTGTGAACAACGTCGTAACGTCCGTCTCCTCCGTCTGTTACGTCGTAAGCATGATTTTCACCAAAATCGAAATTGTTCCGATCAATCTAGCTGATGTCACGGCTCCTTGAAATTGAAACGGATATTTAGATTTTCGGGGGTACTTTACGTGAAGCCTCAAGGACACTCAAAGTTTTCGGAAAAAAAAGAAAAGAAAATGGCACAGTTTTCGATGAACACTGAATTTTTGAAAATTGCAAATCTTTAATTTTTTCGGCGTCTTCTTACAATAACAATATTGAAGATAAATACTTTTTCGACCATCAAATCTGTTCTTCAACGACAACTTTAAATAAAATCATATAAAATTTTTCGAAACTGAGTAGTTTTCGCGTAATTTTGCATGAAAAATAGGTAATTTTAAAAGCAGACCTTTTTCAAAAATGACTGCAAATCGTTTTTTTGACTTTTCTCCCCTCGTTGAAAGCAAAGTACGTTTATAAAAATAGAGCATGTATTTTCGTTATATTATCTGAATTTTTGAAAAGAGTAAAAGTTAAAATTAACACAAGAAAGTAGGTCATGTTGCCGGGTCAGTAATCTTAATCTTCCCGGCAGTCTTGAAAACTCCACGCTTGAAAATGTGATGAGTCTTCAGAATTCAAGTCTCTACATTTGCCTGGCTGAATTTTAAGTGTAGTGTTATTCGTATATCAGCTGTATTAATGTATTGATGTAATGACTTGAGTATCTTCTTCAATCAATGTTCATTATCTAGTCAACAAATTTACTTGTTTTTCTCATGTATGAGCAGATGGTGAATAAAGGGTTAAAAGTAAACAAATTGTTGGAAACTCTTGCGAAAATCCTGGCCTGAGGCGTGTTTCGCAAGTGCCCCCCTCTCCGCGTTGTGGAGATAGAGCGCTTCCTGTTTCGCCTCGGATTTCGCTCTCGCCGGCGGTCGGGGCGGGGGGGGGGGCAGCAGGCGGTGCTCGTATGCCGTCATCCGATGTGACGCGGTTGCGCATGACCGACTCGGAACAGCTGTTTGCGACTTATCGCCGCCTTTTTTTTTTTTTTTTTTAATTTCCTTCCTGTTCGCGACGTTCTGCGGCGCTCCGAACGGACCCCGTCACGCTCGTATCTGCGAAGGAACTTCACTTCCTTGCGTGGACCGGGCGCGGTAGCTCGGTGCATCAACTCATGTCACTGCAGCGCCTCTGACCGGGAGGTCCTAGGTTACACTCCCCAAGGCGGGAGGATTTTCGACACTAGCTTTTCAGCTAGGTGGAATTCAGTCGCTGTCTGGAGGAGAATTCTAGCGGCCTGCTGCTCTGATCGGAAGTTTTCCCTGGTTTCTCCGATCAACACCAGGCGAATGCCGGAGCAGTACCCTAACAAACGGGCCACGGACCGCGCGCGATCTGTCCTTCCTCTTCCTTGTCCTATCCTCTCCCCTTAAACACACACTTACACTAACACGCACTACACTACCACATATTCTCGGAGATCGATCGGGAGCTTAGAGCTTGTCTCGGCTGGGGCGGTGCCCCGCTGGTGGGAGAGTCCTGGTTAGGGGGAAACTCCACTAGCCGACGCTAGGTCGGCGCCGGGTCTCGCCATCCAGCTGGGGAAGACCACCGCCATCTCCCGAGAAAAAGCATGCACTACACGAACGGGACTAATGACCAGAGCAGTTGACGCGGCCGGAAACACGAAAAAATCACACAATCAAATCCTTGCGTGGAGCCCACTGGAGCCGGCCTGCGTTCCGCTTTGCCTTTGGCAGGGTGCTCTGGCCGTATCCCTCCTAATTAGCGACAGATTGCGGTGAGGACAATGTGAATATTATGATGGGAAGTTTAAGTGCGAATTACTCGGTTATGATTGCGTTTATATTCGGCACCGAATTAAAATGTACACTATTGTGCAAAAAATATATTATGGATGTTTACAGAAAAGGGTGGTCTCCATGAAATGGGTTACCAGTGTAACAAAGAAATTCTGTTGTGTTGTATCTAGGGTTGCCAACCGCCCTTCGTTTGGGAGGACAGTCCTCCACGGATGTCAATTGTCCTTTCGTCCTCCTTTGTGTTAAATATCCTCCTTTTAGTATTTTTAACGTTTGTTGTCATATATTTTATCACATGACTAATATCTCATACGCTGTATCGTTTATTGTTTAATTTAGAATAGAAAACATGAATATAATTTTTTTCAACGCTGACACACGTATGTATGATAGTGTCTTGACCTAGCGACTAAAATAAATAAGAGACGATCAGACCATTTTCATTTGCATTTTGTGAACGATTTTTTTTTTTTTCAATTGAATCGCAAATGGAGAGAAGAAAGAAATAGATTAATTTGGGTCTAAATTAAATATTGATAAAAATAAATGTGTTGATGCGTTTCCTCTTCTTTTCGAGTGTCTTTCCTATTACTTTTTTTATAGAGTGTCCTCCCTTTTACATGAACATTGTTGGCAACCCCAGTTGTATCGCAGAAGCAGTCCTTTCCTGCATCCTGTGCTATTGTAATTCGTTTTCTTCTTCTTCTTCTTCGTCGTGCTTCCCCGTCTTCGTTTTCAGGAACATGCCCTGTGGGCTTGTACCCTGTACCATGTACTCCAGCTTCCTTGGCCCACCGCTTTCGCTGTCTTTGAAGAGTTTCTTCTGGTTCAAAAACTTGCAACATTTGTTACGTGGTTCTAAAACATTGGAGCGGAAGTCTTCCCTCTTCCGTTGTCTGCACTCACATTGAGCTTTGAACTTGGTGTTTACCCTCGCGAGCTCTTTCACGCCTCCTCGTGTGTTTCTTTAATTTGGCTGTTACTTGTTTTGTGTGGGTGGGTGGGTGGGTGGGAGTGGTAATACGAGCGGAGTGTTTTCGCCGCTAAATTGAAGCAGTCGAATGCTGGAATATATCCCGTTGCCACGGAGGTTGTGGCGCCGCGGCTGGTGGCTGTGCGTGCACGGAGCGCGCGGGGCCGACGGGGGCGGGGGCGGGGCGGAGGCTGCAATGCGGATGCGCGCCCGGCGCCTGCCCTCCCCCGCCCCTCCCCGCCCCCTCCCCTCCGCTCCGCCCGGAAATAGCCTCTCGGCCCCGCAAGGGCGGAGCGGGGCGGGGCAGGGGAGTCCAGCGCGCGGAATGTTGGAGCGCTGCCGCCCGCCGCCCACCGCCCACCGCCCACCGCCCACCGCCCACCGCCCACCGGCCGCCCCCCTCGCCCGTGCGCAGCTTCCGCTCCGCTGGGGCTCTCATGGCGTAACGGCGCATTCGCCCCGACACCGCTGGGTGACGCCTGCCATGTGCGGGCTGCGGTGGGCAAAGCCAGCTCTCAGGGTCCCCCCGTCTCTTATTCCACGTCGACATTGCCGCTGCAATCGTATCTTGAGGTCATCACTCATTGGGGCGTTATTTATTTATTTATTTATTTACGTCAAAAAACAGTTAAAAACTGCGTATGACGGGCTATGGGGAAAAGTGAATTGTGTGCACATTTTCAAAATTCTGTGATCCCTACACTAAATCATATACTACTTAAGTTTTGAATTTTGAAAGGGAGAAGAAAAAAAAATTATTACTGTTGATTAGGGCGGGCGCGTTTTGATGACCTGAAACATCGCCTGAAATGAGTAATAAAATACTTTTAAAATGTTTTTAAATTCCCCTAAAAAAACAAAGGAAAATTTCGTAAAAAATGTATGACGTCTTCAGATGACTGTTGTTTAACATGCAATCTGTGTTAACATTTTGCGAAATCTGTCGAAACGTCAATGGCACTGAGAGGCGCCGAAGGAACCTGAGATTACATACAACGGCTCACATTACAATTTCTGAGCAAGAAATCAAATAAGGTACTCAGGACTTCGGTGGAGAACATTAGTTGCATCTTGTAAATATTATTTGAAGTAAGTACCATTAAAAATGATATTAAAATCTATGAAATCAGCAAAGAATGCTTTAACAATGACGGAAAATACAAATGACTTGGTCGAAATATACTAAAAATGCAAAAAAATGTCATAGAAAAGTGGGGCATAACCTTTCGCATTTCATAAACTTAATGTCTATACAAAAAGGCATTGTTGTGAAGTGAAAAGGAAACAAAAGATATTTCATTAAAATCCGCCCCCTAGTGATGATTAGAGACTGGAAAAATATGTAGTATCAAATGTCAAAATATGTAGATACATACGTAATGAAAACTGTGAGAATATGTAATACATATGTAAAATCGGATATAAGATGTAATATTAAAATACACTAATTATAAAACACCTTTGCCTAATACGAAATAACATTTATGAAAGTTTTCTAAACAATTTTTTAAAATAAAACAGTCGTTTTAAAAATCATTAGAAGAGCACAAGTTGATGCACATTTTACACTGTTTAATTTCCCGTCAGTATTAAAAGGTTCTATTGCTACCAAGGACTGTAGTTTAGCAGCCAGACTAGATATGCAATAGATGCTCTCGTACAAACTGGCGATCTCTACGACCAGCAATCAATCACTGCAGCGTGCAGCATTCTCAACGAAGTGTTACACGTCGGCCATCGCCAAAGTTCCTCGGAAATTAAGGTTAAATATCACGAATCTCGGCGTCAGTAATACCTTTCTCCCTTAAGATGAAAATGATTTCAGTTGCTGACTCGCACTCCGCCCCTGAGATAATTGAAGTAGGCGCACCGCACTGTAAGAACATTCGACAGCGTCTTGAACGTAGCGCATCGCGTTTCGACAGCACTGTCGGAACAATGTCGGATGGAAATAATTTAGGAAAAACGTCTTTTTTAAATACTTCTTTTCTTAAAAAAAAAAAGTTATATATAACAAGAAAATTGATAAAATAAAACATTTTGTGAAAATAGTTAAACATGTCATTAATGTTAAGTATGTAAAAATATGTAACGAAAAAAATCCCATATTGTGTTAGAACGGCGACGATTTGCCAAGATTACAGTTTTGAGAACGGTAAGTAGAAAAAAAATATAATTACATAAAAAGCCGGTCTCTAGTGATGATTATCCTCAAAAAAGATTCTGAAGTCAATGAAATCCCACAATTATAACTTCCATACGCATGTACCGAGCAATTCCAAGGCTGTGTCCCGCGTTCGATTCCCGGCCAATCCATGTGGGATTTGTGGTGGGCAAGGAGAGCTCAAGGGCGAGTTTTCTCTGAGTTCTCTCGTTTCTTGCCTCTCACACTACCTGTTCTCCGTTATTATTCGCTTCATTATCGCTATCGCTATCGTTATTAGTTCAGCACTCATGGCACAGCGATCAAGACAAATGGAAGGACTTCTAAACCCCAATGTACAAATAAATGATCTCACGCACCTCCCACTGCCGCTCTCAGGTTCGATCGTCGGCCAGTGTAGATTGTAATGCACTAAACGAGCTTCCTTCCGGCTTTCTCGCTCCCATACCTCTCATTCCACTGCAGCACGATTCCATGCATCATTGCCATGAATCATTCATTTCGTTATCGCTGTCGTCGACTCATTAGATCACCGAATCAAGACCATAAATTAAATCAGACGGTTGAAGGGCCCATAAACCACAGGAAATAAATAAACTCGCTCATCCGCTTCACTGCAAGGTTTGGTGGTGGAGCCTGACTTCCTACCTACCTGTTGGACCTGATAAGCTATCAATTGGTCTCGGTGTTCGAAGTGAAATTTTGACCCATTTCTCTCATCTCGATTAAAAAGCAAACATTTGTATTGTTACGTACCTTGGACTTCCTCCAGAAAAAATACAGGAAAATCAACAAGAAAAATGAATGCAAATAAGGGAAAAAGTACTACAGCCCAGCGGTGAGGCACGATCTTAAAAATTGTGATTCAGTTTATGAATTGAAAAAATATTTTATTAGAAAGATGATCACAATCATAGAAAAATTGCGTAAATTTAATATAATATTGAATTCTAATCAGACGAAGCTCGATTGAGAAATTAGAAAGAAAGTAATCAGTACACTAAGAAAAAAATCTTGCCACTAAATAAAATCCGTAGATGAACGGAGGGAAAGATGAAATCAAAGACTGAGAAAGTTAAATGATAATACACAATGCGTGAAACTAAAATGATTGCAAAATTATAGGTTTTCCGGGAGAGAGAAAAGAAAGCGCACTGGAAAACCGGCCAAAAGAACAGAGTAAAAGGATAAATGAGCGTACTAGACAAGGAATCAAGAAGAATAGGGAGAGCAAAAATCAAATTATTTTACGTGGTCCGTAGTTGATCAAAATAGGAAGATAGAGAAGAATCAGATTAAGTTTCAGAACACTGATAACTAGAATCGGAAGAGAAACAAAATATCGCGTTGTCGTATATTTGTACACTTTAAAGGAAATACTATAGGCTCGACATTTAGTTGCCTGAAATTGAAAACATTAATCTCAGGTCTTACGTATATTACGAAAAACGCTTCTAAATATTCAGGTAATAATGAACAGTGTCTTGATCTCCCAAGACTCTCTGAGGCAACCAAATCGTGTAAGAAGTTCGACATTGTTCAGAGCCTCTACGGAAATGCTACAAAAAATCGTATTGCCGAAATTTCATGTTATTCAACGTATTAATGATAGGTGTAGTAAGTGTGTGAGGAAATTGAAAATCTTCGGCTGACCGAGGGATGCCAAGTAAAGTAGTCTACCTCTGAACAGCAGTCATCGCGGCCATACACCTGTCAGATGAAACAGTTTTGCCACAACGGGTTTGACGAGAATAAACCATATTATATTGTCATGGATTTCATAACATTGAATTCTGATCCGTCCCATCAAAAATGAGTGTTTCAGTAAACGCGTCCACGAGGAATCGTGATACTTATTTCACGAATGTGTTTAGAAAAGAGCCTTATGAACGGTGAATATTGATAACCACGAAGAGTGGGAGTTGACAAAGAGCGTACTGAAAATCAGCGAGTTAATCAGTGCCAATATTCGTCTAGGGTTCGTGGCAAGCCATGTTCATACGACGTAAATATTTTCCTAGTAGTTTTGTTTACGGCGCCACGTAATAGAATATAACTACTAGCATGCAACAGCCAAACTGCTGATGGAAAAGACCACCCGAAATGGTTTAACAAAAACCACGTGCACTACTAAAAAGCAACAAAATACTCTCGAATAATTAAATATAACAAAAACGGTTCACAGATATTGTAATAACTAGTGTAGAATATATGGATACAGTTCTTCACTGATCAACAATATAAAAAACTGTTGCTGGTCCAGAATGTAATACGTGAATATCAAATATTAACTATCGGGTGACCTCTTCCTTGGAGCGGGAGATGTTCACCTCGATGAAGGAAGTTCAAGACGCGTTTGTTCGAATACGTTAACTGACAGGAAGGAAGTACTTTAAGTTACCATTTCCTATGTTAACTTTTACAAAGTTATTATGGAAATTAGTCGTTCACAAACGAAACAGAGTACACAACATCAGTGTTACAAACATGGGCTTTAATGTACCGATGTTTTAAATATCGACATCGATGTTGCATCACTATACTTGGGTTTTTCTCACGTGGCGGTTGAGGATAGTATCTCCAAGATGGAATTCGGCACGACTTTTTGAGTCGTTCTCAGTCGTGCCGCTAGAGTCACTCGATCTCCAGCACTGCTTGATGTGGTCGCGATCATGCGACATCTCACGACAGGACTGATAACGACTCAAACAGTCGTGCCGAATTCCATCTTGGAGATACTACCCTCAGCCGCCACGTTAGAAGAACCCGAGTACTAATCGCACACTTTTTCTTGATATTCCACAGCGGGGTGTGCGGGGAGAGGCGGGTTCTGTCTACGTCACGGCAGTGCAGGGCTGTCAACTTTATTGACAGAAAACTCGGCGTAATAACTCGTCTTGGAGTAGATAGCTATGAGAAACAACGGAAGATTTTTTAAATTCTGAAGAAATAATTAAGTGATAGAAATAATTGAGTAACAAGAAGGAACATGGTATGCACAGATCGATAGAAAGAGACGGAAAAATAGGAAGTCGGCATTGGAAAGGAAGAAGGTGGGCAGCACTGCAAACGGAGCCGTGACGTTCCGAGTGGAGCTCATATTTTCTACCGGGCCGTGCAATGCCGGGCTGAACGAGGTCTAGGGAGCTCGAGGACCAAGAAAAAGTGCGAGCATAGTATATGCCGCTCATCCGTCGTCCCTTGGCCGGTGGTTGCGGCGGGCAGCTTCCTGGGGCGAGACGACGCACCGCGCCGCGGCGGCGGCTGCTTGCCATGCGGCGCCACGCGCTTCCTGTCCTCCCGGCCCCGCCTCCTTTGTCACCGTCCCGCTTTTGTTTTATTTACCTCCTCATTAATGGAGGAAGGTTGTCGAAATCACCGGGGGCGGTAGCTCAGTGCATCGACTGATGTCACTGCAGCGCCTCTGACTGGGAGGTCCTAGGTTCCCACTCCCCACGGCGGCTGGATTTTCGACGCTAGCTTTTCAGCTAGGTCGAATTCAGTCACTCTCTGGGGGAGAGGGCTACATTGATCGGTAGTTTTCCGTGGTTTCTCCGATCAACACCAGGCGGATGCCGGAGCAGTACCCTAACAAACGGGCCACGGACCGCGCGCGATCTGTCCTTCCTCTTCCTTGTCCTATCCTCTCCTCTTACACCCACACACTAACATGCACTACACTACCACATATTCCGAGAGACCGGTCGGGTGCTTAGAGCTTGTCCCGGCTTGTTCCTGGTTAGAGGGAATCCCCGCTAGCCGACGGTAGGTCGGCGCCGGATCTCGCCATCCAGCGGGGGAAGATCACCGCCATCTCCCGAGGGAAAAACATGCATTACACTTACAACACTAATGACCTAAGCTGTTGACGCGCCCTCGGGCTATCCAGATCGACAATATTATTATTATTATTATTATTATTATTATTATTATTATTATTATTGCTTAATAAATAATTTTTTTTGAAATATCTTCATGTGTATCATATCATCTGTGCTTATTGCAGTGATGTAATAGTTACGTTTTCATTGTATCATTAGTACTTTTAAAGGCTATAAATGTGCTTCAGTGAGCGAGTGTATAAATATGTGCAATGTAATGTGTGCATTCACTTACGTGCGTTTTTCGTGTTGCAGGTGAGTGGGCATTTGTCGGAGACGATTGGCATCGTTGATCAGCTGGGTGAGTGGCACTTGCTGCAAATTGGCTGCGATACATCTGCAGCTGTCGTTCGCCGGGAGGTCCCTGGGTTGTACATTCGACGGTGGCGGATTTTTGTCCCCATCTTCGAAGCAGGGTCGAAATGGACCACTTTCTGGGAACTTCTAGCTGCTGGCCTTGTTCGATTGGAAGTTTTCCGTGGTTTCTTCTATCACTGTCTGACGAATCCCATAGAAGTGCCCTTATCGTTCCACAGATCACGCGCCATCTTCTCTTCCTCACCCTTTTCCCCTCTTTGCTTACACACACACATACACTACACTTACTGTTGCCAACCGTCCTCTATTTGGGAGAATCCTTCATTGTATTGAAAAAGGCCTCCTGTTAGTACATTTTGAACATTTGTTGCCATTTATTTTCTCACATGACTAACACCTGCTACGTTGTATCGTTTATTGTTTAATTTACAATAGAAAACATGAATATCCTTTTTCTGAACGCTGACACACGCATGCATGATAGGGTCTCTCTAGCGACTAAGTTAGCAAAAGACGCTCAGACCATCTTCATCTGCATTTTGTGAACAAATCTTTTCACTAGAATCAAAAATGGAAAGAAAACAAAAAGGAAATCTATACTAATAAAGACAGAAGTGCGTTGACTTACAGCGTGGTAATCTCTGAATCTACTGGATCAATGCTGATGAAACTTTTGTGGTAGTATATTTATAAAAAGAAACCTGTTAATACTGTTTTGGCTTATCGGGTGTCCTCCCTTTTAAGTGAACATTGTTGGCACCTGTCATATCCGCCAGGCGAGACCCCTTGAGGGGGGAAACACCTGAAGACGATTCTCACCTGGCAGTTGGGGATGAATACTGCCATCTTACGAGATAAAACCTGCACTACATTTGTGAACCTAATGAGTGAAATAGTTTAGGCGCACGGAATCGATACTCGCTCACGATCCCGCGAAAACAATTTGTCGCCTCGAGGGGTGACTGTTACCACAAACACCCTCGTGTTACTACAATTCGTCGCTCAAGTTGCAACCAAATGTTTCAACATTTCATTTCGATTCCATACCAAGCCACATAAATCATGCGGCATAATGGTATGCAATGGTGAAAATTGAAGTCCATTTCTCTAGCGTTATTTTTAAATGAAATGCAAAGAATGTGTGTTCAGCAGAAAATGAGATTTCATTCATTAGAGCTTCTTGGAATTTTAAATAAGAAAATGGTTAGCGACAGTTGCTTAGGTGATTGTGTTCTTGCATGTAACATAACGGGATGGGCGTATCTGAACGTGTTTACAAGTTGTTTATTTATTTACTTTAGGCAAAGAATTGAGTGATTTGAAAGTTCTCGGCATCTGTAAATTACATTTGGTGCTTTATAGAGTAGGTCCTTGAGAAAAGCACGCGAACGATTTGAATTTGTTGTTCTTGAAAAGATAATTGCAGGTCTAAGTATCTCGATGTGAGCAAATTATACGAGTACATCTGCTCGAATACTATTTTTACTTTTGCGTCAACTACCTGAAGTAATAATGTTTTAAGCTTTTTTACCACGTACAATTGTTTTGTATCCTGTTTTGAATATTCTGGTAGGTAGTCGTGATGTAATGGAAACTTTTATTTCCTGCGATTTCGTTGGATTTTTTTCAGTAACTGGCAAAGTGTATTTTGTTTACTGAGGGAGATGTGCACTAATGAATGATACGTATAACATGGTTTTGCATTGTCTGAAATTATAAAGTTCGTTCGTTAGCATTGTTTTACTGCGATTTTTAACCACAGAGGCTCAGCAATGGTGGCTCAGGGTAACAACTGATTTTACTGCAGTGTCTCTGAACGCGAGGTTCAGAGATTTCGAGTGCCGTCGTTGGAAGTATTTTCCACTAGCCACTAGCTAGATAGCTGGGTCGAATTCAGCCGATGACCGGAGGAGAATTCTAGCAGCCGGCTGCTCTGATCGGTAGTTTTCCGTGGTTTCTCCGATCAACACTAGGCGAACGCCGTAGCAGTACCTCAACAAACGGACCGCGGACCGCGCGCGATCTTTCCTTCCTCTTCCTTGTCCTATCTTCTCCTCTTACACACACACACACACACTTTCATGCTCCATACTGCCACGTGTGTCGGAAGACCGGCCGGAAGCTTAGAGCTTCTCCCGGTTGGGGCGGTACTCCGCTGGTGGGAGAGTCCTGGGAGGGAAAACTCACAAACCGACATAGGTGGGCGCCGGATCTCGCCATCCAGCGGGGAAAGTTACTTCCCGCGATAAATACATGCATTATATTTACGGGACTTACGACCTAAGTATTTGACGCTCCCGGAATTCACTAATCAGTCTATCAATCAAGCAGTTTTACCACAGAGGAACCTCAAAATTAGTTTGCAACCTCGAAATTTTACTGTAATTCATATAGTTCTTAATAATCTCCAGATATTTAAATGCATTTCGTAAATCACGTGTAATGTAGGGTATGTATGGATGTATGCCTTGTAATTCCCTAAGGCCGCAAACTGTCACAATATGATGTACTATATTTTAATAGTTGCCCAGCGCTTGGAGGAGACGATTTTATGATGCCGATGTGTCATATATCCGAATCCAAAACAAAACATGCAGCGTAAATGACGCTTCAATTAATTGCGTTTTAATTTCGCCCATTACATGCGCACTGAACGTACTATATTTGCCCCCCCCCCCATGATGCGGTGTTGCCAGTTCATTAACAGTCCAATACGGGGACGTTGGCCGCCGGAGAGAAATGCTTCCAATAACGGGTGCAAATCGTGGGCAATTAGCGGTTGGCGATGGGACGGCTGATGTGGCGCCGGGCGCTCTGAGGCTTCGCTCTGCGGAAGAGAGTCCAAGCGAACTGTAGGGCCAGGGTTACCACACACGTACTCTTTAATTGTGGAGTGCTCGCGCGGAATACTGGTGCAGCCCAGTTATTTTATTTCTTCAAACTTTTCGAACGGATGATGCGAATTTCACAGTTTAAGATGACATACAACCCATTTCGGTGGGGGGGGGGGGTTCAGGTTGTTTGTTTTTTTCCAAAAATACGCAATGTAATTTTTTTGAAATATCTCTCGCGCCTTTAATATGCACATTTTCCATTTGTATACATGATTGCATTTGTGAGTGGAAGTGCTACAAATTACTTCCAATGAAGTTTTTCATAAACTCAAATTATTTCTTTGAAAAAGAGATTCGAATTGCGCGTTTACAGTAACGCATAAACTCCATTTTCGTAAAAACCGCTCCAAAGTTTTCAACGCAAATTTCTTTATAAGACAAGGTTTAACTCTTCTATGAGACTCGTAAACGAATATTTCAGTTGTATTATTAGGAAACGAAAAATTGAGAAAATTAAAAAGAAAAGTATGTTGGGCGGCGATAGATGGCAGCTGGCAGCAGTATGTGGCACATCCGAAAAGCTAGCCCAGATCAAAGAAAAGTAGTGCGAGAAAGTCTATGCCATTCTGTAAAACCGCTAGTTAGTTCTCGAGAATTCGCGCGGACGACATGTATAGCCTATTTATTTTATTTTTGTTGTGGCGAAACCTCTACCGAGACGTGAGTTTAGCCTGGTGGGAGGGTATCAATAGCTTCAGGTAACGTTTCCCTTATTATCCAGTGTGCGTCTGAGCTTTTTATAGCAAGCGCGTCGTTGACACTTTGAAGTCGGTTGGACTAAAATTGAAGCCCGCGCGAGCTCTCTGGTTATGGGAGGTAGAAAGGCAGTTTGCTTCATAGGAAAACCAAAAGACGATATGGTGTTGTCAGGGTCGTGTGCTGTTGCTGTATATTATACTGATACACGATTGACACGACTCCTGGATGACGCATGATGAATTTATCAATAGAGGGAGAGAATATTTCGTATGTTGATGTAAATAAATGGGCTCGTAAATAGACGTCGCTTATCTCCATTTTCCATCCGGGAGACAACACAGGATGGATTCCACGTAATATTTAAATAAACATGTTCTGATAAATGTTCTTGTTCAGAAAGTTTTTAAGAAAGTCATGATGGCTAAAAATACGTTATTTTAACTTTGGCTACATATGTAGCCCACGCAATCACTTGCGTTATGAAATGGGATTAGAGCACTGCAAGGGTAAGAATGCTATTTTAGAAGCAATAAACTTTTGTTCTCTCTTTGTCCAATAGTTCTACTATTTCTTTCTTCATCGCTCGTGAAAAGCATTTTAACGTCGATGTAATGTAGAACGTATAAGAGAATTATTATATGAATTTTGCATTAAAAAGATTTCACTGTTTCAAAAGGTTTCATCCTCTTCACACTTTATACAGTTTTAATGAACATTTTAAAACGTGTTTCGAAACTGAAATACAAATTTTAAAACGTATTTCAAAAAGGGTAGATGATTGAAAAATGACTTTGATTTCCACAAAATGTCTGGCATATAAAGTAATAGATTTAAAGAAGTGCTAATGAGCATTGTTTGGAAGTCTACTTCAGAGCAGAGTAAAGAATTTGTTCTTGAAATAAACATGTAAAATCAGCGATTATCCTTCCTGATTAGCGATGTACTGCCTTTTTATCTTAAACCTACGTGTAACTCTCGAAAGTTTAGAGAATTAAACGAAAATCGGACCATCGCCATTTTAAGAGGCGTTCTTTGTCTTACCCTAGAGAAAAAAAATTGAAAAAAAAGAAAATTGGAGCCATTTTTTGAGAAAAGTTTGAAAATGTCGTTGGAGCTTCGTGTGAAGTACCCTGGAAATGAAATATCTGTCAAAGAGCCCCGACATCAGTCGGAACGAACGGGGAATATCAATTTAGGCAAAAGTCGTGCTTATGGTTTAGCCACAAGCGTTTGTTCACAGGTGTTTTTCCGTTAACCAATTTTTCGGTATCAAGGACCCACAAAACGTGGATTCTGACCACAGAACGTATTGTGGGAAGCAATTTATTACATAAAGAATACTTTTTCGGTATCCAGGATCTGCTTGCTTTTCCGCGTAATTTAATGTCTCTTTTATTATCTCATTTTCCTACCGCTTTCCTCAATATTTCCTCCTCTCTCTTCTCCCTTTACGCTCTCTGTGCTCCGCCTCATCTCCATGTCCTCCCTTGTTCTCCATATTTCCCCTTTCCACGGTCTTCCCCTATCCCTCTGCTTATCTTCCTCGATTGTTCTTTGGCGTGCTGTCGTGAATGGGACTCGACTCTTGCAAGTAGTGTTGCCCTGCGACGTACCGCTTTCCATTACAGTGGCTGTTCGTTATTTGCTCGCTGGAAATGATTTCATCGCTCTTCGGCAAAACGGTCGCGGATGTGGTAATTAAGTTTAAATTCATTCGGGGACTGTTCTGTGATTTTTCCTTCACAAAATACATGAATCTTCTTTTCAATGTTCGTTTCACGTTTTCTTGATTAGAATTTTCTTGCTTTTGTTTCTGGTTTTATCTGTCGTTTTACTGTTTTTCATTTGAAAGGGTTTGCTGCAGATCGCGAAATCGTTTAATCGTTAGTGATTTAACGAAGCGTTTTGCAGCATATGTAAAAGTTGTGGAAACGCGTTGCCCCGGATGGCTGCTGTCGGGTGTGGGGCGAGTGAGTGACGAATTGCGCTTTGATTGGTGGGCGGACATGCCAAAGATGGGAAACGTCGTTCGCAGGCGCCGGAACGACCCTTGCCAAAAACTGATAATGCGTCGCCAGCAGTGTTCCGATTCTTGAATTGCCATGCTATTTGGTATCGATATCGGTTAACCTCGCATGGACATGACGTCCATTCTCAAGGATCAAGACTAACTAATATAAATGTGTACCGCCACACGGACTCACGCAAGAAAATTGTGCTTCATTTTCAAACCAATCTGTATGTTTTGAACTGTTAACCGTATTTTATCATAATTTTTTTCTCCCATTTATTTAACTGGAAAGCAGTACAGTGAAACTTCCTTTTAACCTGGGGAACTAGAAAATGTCAGGTCTAGAGAAGTGTCCGTTACCGAAAGAAGAGAGAAAAACAGAAAAATCCTGAGACGTCATCGAGTGACCACTGAGTGACGCTAAATGCATCACTAAACTGAGGTGTAAGATCCTGCCTGCTAGTAAGCGCTTGCCGTGTGTAAACATAACTTTCTGCCATTGTTCCTGTGTCGTATTTGCTGTATGTGGTCACAAGGGGGATTTTAATGGATTTTAACGAATTTTAATGAAATGTCATTTTTTTTCATTTTCACTTTAGAACGATTCCGTTTAGTATATAAATTAAGTTTTTGTTATGACAAAAGGAAATACTCATTTTTATAGGTCACTATTTTGCATTTTTTGTCGATTTCGACTAATAAGTCATTTTTTACCTTTTTACGTTATTGTTAATGCATTTTTACTGATTTGATCGATTTTGGTACTTTCTTCAAACAATATTTACGATGTGTGTTGGAGGGACCCCGGAAGCTGACTTGTAGGTCGGCGGTCGGCCGGATCTGACGTCCTTGCTGGGGAGGAACTTCGCCAATTCCCAGAATACATCATGCGCAACGCGTAGTGGATTAATGAGCATTACAGATGACGCGCCCGGGAACAAAAAGTAATTATTTATTGGTAACCACAGTTCATGAAGCATGCGTCGTACACTGTGGTTACAGTACATGCCAGCGCGGATTCACGTAGAGGGAAATTTCCCCCCCCCTACAAAATGTTCCGTAACAATTAATTTTAACTTGTCACGAAACTCCCAAGCACAAATATTTGCGGATAATCATTAAAACGAATAGAATAGCATTGCATCATGAGCTAAACCTGTTGCATTTTACAAAATCTGTAATTTGACGCTTTCGACCAACACATACTGAATTTCCCCTCCCACAATTTGTCTCTGGATCCGCCCCTGATGTAACGGTAACTCGAGGTTACGCGTTACGTGTAATGGTTAGTCGATGAAACGTCGAAATCACGTGCGGAAACTCTGCACTTGAGGATGTCACCGCAGACAGTTGCACTGAATGACATCTCGAAAACGTTGACGTCTCTGCTTTTCGATAGGCAGCCTCGCCCAAAAATGCGTTTACATTTTTAGTAAGAAAGCTCACAAAACCGGTTAAACAAAATACGAATGCATGCATACTCACAGCACATGTTTAGTCGCGAGTTTAACGATTGCAATCGGTACCTCCCACGGCAAAGGAATTGTAATCGATGTTTTATGATCATCAATAGTATGCATAGATAGTTTAACAGCGGATGCGCACCATGGACGCATTTTGCCATGAGGAAGGTCGCAGCACGATGGCCGAAAGGTTGGCAACAACTGTGCCTTGGACGCGACGTCTCCCGGACAGCCGTGTAGATACTGCGCATGCGCAGTGTCTCTCTTCTCTGTATCTCGCTCTCATTGTAACGCTCGCGAGATTTCTTTTGCGAACTCTACGACTCTCGGTGTGTTGGCGAGCGTGTGCTAAAAGTGGGCGTGGTTCCCTGAGCGAGCGCTGCAGGCACCGCCGCCCCCGCCGACTCCGTCTGGCAGCGAAGTATGTGGAGGAGGAGGAGGAGAAGAAGAAGGGGGCGTGGTGGATGCGGGGCGCACTGGGCCACGAGAGCACCGCGCCGGGAGCGGACAAGAGCAGAGCACGAGCGGAGTGGAGTGTGGAGCGGGGCGGCGCGGGCTGCGCGGTCGCAGCGCCAGGTCAAGTTCTGGGGCGGGGGCGGCGGCGCGGCGTCGAGTTACGCGCGGGGGCAGCGCTTCCCGGACGAGCAGTCCCGGCCCCCGCCCCCGCCCCCGCTCCGGCCCACGCCCCGGGCCGCTCGCCGCCCGGCGCTGCGGGGGCGTGGCACCTCGCCGCTGGCGACTGGGCATGCGACGTCGCCGACAAAACATCCTTGTTCAAAATTAAAACATCGCCCCCAAAACATCCATATTTGTTCAACATCCAGGTTTTTAAAACTGCGTTAGTAACTGTAATCATCGCGGAGAGGATTTTTATGCCCTAAAAAATCTTGAAATAGGCTTATAAAAATATACATTTGTGAACGAAAAATTCAGAAATAAGCACTTTCATCTATATACTATACATAAAAGGGAATATGCGTGTGTGTGTCGCACATAGACACAAACACTACTCGACAGATTTTCCTGAAATTTTCACACTTTGTTCTTATTAGAAATGGGTGTGTTTAAAGAGTGGTGTGAATTGAATCGCACGTGTGGGGGATTTGTTTTATTCGTTTACAAGGACTCGAGCCCCGTACGCAACTCACCACCCAGGCAAGGATTAAGCGTATTGTCACTGCATGCAAGTATTCTGCTCCTGTGATTGTGAATTATCGGCCGGAATTACTACTTGAATCTCGGACAAGTCAGTCACATTTCTCCTAGTGTCACAGCGAACGTTTGCCCAAATTTGAGGGAGGACGTTTTAACAATAGGATAATTGACAGCCATGTCCCAAACCAGCAAATAGAACAAACCCATACTTGCGAGAAAGTCTTTCATCTATTAGACATTTTGCGCAGCACAGCGTAAAACGTGATTAAATAATCACGCGATCAGTAGTCTGTGATGTGTAATACACTGCAATAGTGAAGCATTTCCGGGTCAAATAAAATAAAAAAATAATTTTGTATAATATTTCATTTCCTGTATAAAACTTTCTTGATACAATTCAGAAGCAGCATGCTTGGAATGAAAAGATACATTTTTGTGCAAACATAATAGTCTTGGCGGGAGAAATAATTGAAGTAAATATTCACCTTAGTGAAGTACATTGTATTTCTTGTGCATGGTTTAAAAAGAATGAAATCAAGAAATATCCTATATTTGCACAAGTATTTAACATGTATAGAAAAGAAAAGAGGGAAAAATGCAAACTGTGACAAGCTCCTTCTAATCGGTGAACGCTCACAAATAAATACGTACTAGCGTACCCGTGCGGGACCCCTCGTATGTTAAACTCCACTCTCTTCCCGATTTTTCCATTTCCATATTAAGTCTGTAATATATCTTTTTCTTCCCTCTTATCCTCCGTCACTTATTCCATACGTTTCTTTGTAATTGATAATAACAAATGTCAATACAAACTTTTCTTATTTAATGTTGTTACCGAGCAGAGAGGTACACCCGTGTAATTCAATCGCGTAGAATATCAAGTAATTAATCTAATTTCACATGCAGTTGCAGATTCTACAGGCTCTGAACTGGTTGGGTAGAATCGAGAAGCGTCGAACCAGCAAAAATGTAATAGAATGTTCAAGAAGATCTCATCCTGTATATCACAATGTGTGGAACGTTTCTTTGAGGCCTTTGGCCTCAAAATTTTAATTTTTAAAGGCCCTGAAACGCTTAGGAGTTATGTAACGATATAGATCCAAAAAATGTTGCGAGTCGCATTTGACATGAATATTTAAATGCGTTTTTTAAACAAAGCCTTCATATTTTTAATGACGAAGTGCAATTTGTCACGTCTCCGTGAAATTCTCTTTCTTTAGAGGCCTCATTTATAAAGATGTGGCCTATGAGTGCCGCAAAAGGTATGTATATTACTGAAATAATATAGGGGACGATATTCTATGAAAAGGTGAAACATTTGAGAGATAAGTATTTCTTGTAACGAAATATGCAGAAGATGTGCTTATCATTACACGAATATACACAAACAGGAAAATCGGTTAACTATGCACAAATATTAACTCTGATTTTAGTAACCATTAGTATTGCATTAGTAACCATTACTGGGGGAAGTTGGCGGTTGTCCTCTTTATTTTTATTTGAGATTTTTAACTGACAAATAAGTCAAACATGATCAGGACATTTAAGGAAATTTTTATTATGTGATTGGAGAATTGCCAAATTGTATTGACTTCATTTAAGGATGAAAACTTAAGACTTCAATTATTTTTCACTCTTACTCACTTTGGTCTGAATAATGTTCAATAATTTATGAGTGTCTAAAAATTATTACAGGTTTGATAATAAGTTTTTTATTTGAAAATAAAATATCAGCCACTGCAAAAGATCGATGTTAAAAATAACTGAACTCAAAAAACTCTTATGTTAACTCCATCGTTGATTTTATAAAAACATTGATGTTTTGAAAACATCGGCATCGATGTCGCATCTCTACTTGCGGATCGCTCAACAGTAACATGGTATGGGTTGCAACATCGATGTCGACGTTTTCAAAACATCAATGTTTTTATAAAATCAACGATGGATTTAACATCGATCGTTTGAAGCCCATGATTTTTTAACATTGACATTTTTTAATAAAAAAAATGCCGTCGTAACAAAATTCTATAACAATTTTTCAGATATCCATTAATTGAATATTCTTCGCACCAAAGTACTAGAGTGAAAAATTAATTATCAATACAATTGAGTTCACGTCAACGATGAAACCTGTATTATTATTGAACTGTCGAACCAGATAATACAAGTTTTATTTTGCTGATCATTTTTTACTCTTTTGTCTTTTAATCTCTCAATTAAAAATTTGTAAACGATACCACTTTCAAATTAAATTCCCCCGTGAATTTCAATGGTTACTAATCCACTTCTAATAACATCAGTGTTTAATAACATCGATGGTTTTGGATCGATGTTGTATCTGCTCAGTGTCACCTAGAACGTTGTAGTCTCTGCTCAGAGTAGTCACTTACTGGAAAACAGAAAACAGTGAAAAATCACGAAATTTCATTGCTCTGGAAAAATCAGGAAATTTGTAAAGGATTGTTAGATCTCAGGGAAAATTTTGATATTGTTATACATGTAAATATTATTCGTAAAATCTTGAGACGAATTCTAGCGTCCGGATGCTCTGTTCCGTAATTTCTTCAATCGCTACCAGGGAGAATGCCGGAGCAGTACTTTAACAAAGGGGCAACGGACCGCGCGCGATGTTTCCTTCCTCATCCTGGGAATCAGGCTGTCCCATTGGATCCCGGGGTGAGGTTTCCCTCATAGCCGCTTCACAATAAATCCCTTTTCATTTTTGGCTACCGCGAGGAAATAGCCCGATTTCGTCCCGGCCGGTGCATAGAGACGGGGAAGAAAGAAACAATGTACAGTAAACCTTCAATATTCGCGAGTTAGGTTCCTAAAAGACATTGCGAATGTTAAAGCCGCGAATATTGAATCTATCTTTTCACAAAGAATGGTGGGTTAGGATCCTGGATACCGAAACACCGTTTAAAAAAGAAAAAAAAAATGACAAACAAGTGCAGTAGAACTGAGTAAGCGCTGCTAAAAACAGAATTCACAATTAACATTCCAATAAGACGAAATAAATCAATATTTGAAACTTATTTCAAAAGTGAAAGTGATTGGATTTAGGTTTTTTGTTTTTTGTCATCACCCAACTCGTTCCCGTATCCAAATATCGAAGAGTTGCCGCTTCTATTTTTCTCTTAAACTTCGAAGTTATTTCCATATTCGGGTCACATTCGAATGCCCTTTTCACCTGAGCTTGTTGAACTTTCAGAACGCCATTAGCAGTTTTGGCATTGAAGTTGCTCCAGGAAGCAGTTATCGCTTCCGTCACTTCATCATTAGGTTCGAGGTTTTCTTTGCTGTTGATGTCCTGAAATTCCTCTTCAGTGAGGACATAACGAGTAATGAGAGTTGTACAGACCCTGAATGGCTTTTCCGTTCACGTGACCAAAACCCTTACCTTCAATCTGACGCAACTGAATTGCATTATTTTACAATTGTGTTATTCTATTAATGTGAATTGACATTTTGACGTTTTTGCAGAACGTGATACTTCCAGCTCTGGTGTCTGCCGACTTCCTTTCTCAGATGACGCTAATCAAGGAAACGAATGGACTCGCTTAAAAAAATGTAGTGTGGTCAAAAAACGCACTCGCGAATGTTGAAGTTGCGTAAAATCCGTAGCATTTTTCTAATGGCGAATGTTCGGAACTCGCGAATAGCGAATTCGCGAATGTTGAGGGATTACTTTAGTAAAGTTTGCATTTTTGAGTAACGCAAAAAATTGCTCTCGCATCAGTGGAAAGAGAACCTCGAACGAAGAAGAATGTGGCGGAATATTGGGAATTTTGTTAGTTGTATTACTGAACTATAATTATTATAATTTTGTGTATTTTAAAGGAAAACATTGGACCGCTTTCCCCTTGCGCATACATCCAACTGTATGCGCAAATCAGTTTCAGTAATTAAGGAACATTCCATACAGTCGAATTCCAAAATAACAAGCTTTCCTTACTCTATCTGATCATTACAATAAACGTGCGCCGAGTTCTGAGTAGTTTGGTTGAGCTACTTGTTATTTTCCGAGCGACAAACCTTCCGTGCTCGCTCTGCCCACCGCGTGTCGGCCTTTTGTATACGTCAAAGGAAATCCATAAGCTGCTGGGGTTTGGGCAAGCAGTACATCGATGCTCGGCGAATGCCGAGTATGTGGAGCTTTAGTTGCAACCAATGCGAACCGTTATTGATCACAGAGTAAAAAGAAGAAAGAAAGTAAAAGAGAGATGCAGGAATCGAAGTCAACCTAAACTATATTGGTATTGGCAACTTTTGAAAAACTAAAGCGTAGGAGATACTAAGTTTCATATGAAACATAGTTGTTTTAGAGCAACAGTTCAATCTCTCCTAACTATTTACAAATAATAATAATTTTAAACGTACCATTTACAAACACGTGATGCTAATTTATAGTTGAAATAAATGGTGGAGAATTTGACTAGCGACTGGCACCAACTTATTTCCGTAATGACTAGGGGGGGCGGATTTTGATAACCTAAATCACAAAAGTAATCAATAAAATGCTTTAAAAATGCCCTGAACCAAAGAAAATGTACGTAAAAAATCTTATCAAAACCAGTTGGGATGAACATCTCAAGCTGTTGGGTACGTTACTAATGTAATCGAGGCTACTTCCCTTCGTTCGAGTGAACTCAGCTTGCAAACTTTTGGTGTAGACTGTTCTTAAATAGGAAATCTCTATCTTTAGTTATCCCGAAATCGGCCGAACCGGCAATGGCGCTGATATAAGTCACAAGAATTGCATACAACTTCTGTCAAAACAATTTCTGGGCGAACAAATCGAATAGGCAACTGAGTAATTCTGTGAAGAACATTTATTTCGTCTCAGAAATATTATTTGAAGCTAGTACTATTAAAAATGACATTAAAATCGATTAAATCAGCGAAAAATGCATTAGAAATTATGAGAAACGTAAAAAAATGACTTCTTGAAATTGTTGAAAAATGCAAAATAATGACCTACAAAAATGGGTCATTTCCTTTTGTCATAACCTAAAATGAATTTATATACTAAACGGCATTGTTCTAAAGTGGAAAGAAAAAATTGACATTTCATTAAAATCCGCCCCTAGTAATGACACTGGCAACAACCTGAAAAGCTACAAGTAGTTATGTTCAAATGGGCGAAGCTGCTCCACCCGAGGTTATGGGCGTGTTCTCCAACGAAATCGCGATCTGATGTAACGACCTGCCAATCTGACGGTGTCCTATGCACGCTACGGGGTTGAAAATATGGCGAAAATCTATGTTCCAATGACCACTTCGGGTGACTGAAAATTCCTCAGGAATATGCATAGTAGAGAACACAGAGTCGAGTAAGCTACAGGCAGATTCTGTACTTTACGCGTGCGTCCTGAACCGGCCAAGATATGACACATGTTGGTTATGATCGACATTTGCAGACGCCAGATGTTGGTTATCCTCGACTCGACGATTAATCGAATGAATCATCGGCACATTATTTATTCTGATTTATTATTATCCGCTGGTGATCTGTAGGGATTATTTTATAACGTAGCACATGTCTTGAGTAGCACGACTATTTAGACACATACGGATAGTGAAAAATGTTTGAAAATTGGGTTGATATGCGTAAAATAAGTTTCGTTGAAAATAAAAAAAATCTTAAGTGTTTTAAATGGTATGCTTACAAAATTTGTAAAGCAATCCTTTTCAATACACCGCTGTGGAAACGTCTCTGAAAAGAAAATCGATAAGAAAGATGGTAATGGAAGTTCGTCCGTTAGTCTCAGCTTGTGCCAAAGTAACAGAGTCGTCGAACTTTTGAATATTTTTAATCTCTTTTAAAAGTTCAGAAGCCAATCCAGAATTGATTTAAAATAAGACTGTAATGAAAAGCCCAACAATGATTAAATAGGAAAGTTAAACATCGGAAGAAACATCAAAACCCCGAGGTCACATATTCTATCGTGCCTCTGTAGCAGCTGGATATTATAAAAATTCAAAACGTCGAAGCTTTTAGCGAAAACATTCTTCGTATAAGCGCGTGAATTGAAAAGCGCACTGATTTAAACGTATTTTTTGGTGAAAAAGACAATTGATTGATTGATTTTTTCGTGTTTCCGGGCGCGTCAACTACTTCGGTCATTAGTCCCGTTAGTGTAGTGCATGTTTTCTTCTCGGAAAATGGGGGTGATCTTCCCCCGCTGGATGGCGAGTCCGGCCTCCCGGAATATGTGGAAGTGTAGTGCATGTTAGTATAAGTGTAAGGGGAGAGGTTGGGACAAGGAAGAGGAAGGAAAGATCGTGCGCGGTCCGTGGCCCGTTTGGTAGGGTACTGCTCCGGCATTGGCCTGGTGTTGATCGGAGAAACCACGGAAAACTACCGATCAGAGCAGCCGGCCGCTAGAATTCTCCTCCAGACAGCAGCTGAATTCGACCTAGCTGAAAAGCTAGTGTCGAAAATCCTGCCGCCGTCATGACTCGAACCTAGGACCTCCCGGTTAGAGGCGTTGCAGTGACATCAGTTGATGCACTGAGCTACCGCTACCGGTGTGAAAAAGACAAAATGTAATACATTTTTAGTACAACTGCCTGGACATTTTTTATTGGTACACACCCATATACTACATGGTATACTCCGCAATACTTCATTCTTCTTTTAGTGCGCAGGAGCGCAACTTTTTAAACCGATCAGTGCTCATATTAACGAGCGAAGTACAGAATTGTTTCACCTCTGATTCTGCAGTAGGGTTTGCATTGTACTGTAGCTCTCTGATACCCGTGTGTTAAAGTTCAACTGTGTTTTGGTTTTTCAGATTCAGTTTTAACCTTTGTTTCCTTGCAATATTAATCCAGTTCTGAACAAATGTGTACACATCGGACCTTCATCGTTGCAACGCAGAAGCAGAGCAGATGATGGCCGGCGTGTGACATACGATCCCGCGGAGTCGGGTTGCAGCTAATAACTCTGCGTTCGGCTAATAACTCATGCTGTGTGAATCTGTGGGTGGTGGAGCTATATGCTGTGGACGCCTATCTCTGCCTTTCACAAGAGCTGCAGAGGATTCTCTTCATTAGCGGATACGACATCGATGTCCATGTTTTGAAAACATCGATATATTAAATGCGATGTATTTTAAATCGGTGTTTGGATTGTGAAAAAAAATCGTACAATCACCATTTTGTAAAAGTTTCAAAAAATAAAATGTTTCACTCTCAATTTGTGTTTGAACCAAACGATTGTTGTTGTACAATGTTTATCGAGCGTTCCTTGTTCTTATAATTTTAATTTATTTGTTTTTTCATTTAATTTTCTTCTCAATTTATTATTTTGTATTCTTTGTTTTCGGTTAATTCTGAATTATAAATTAAGAAATATAGCCACTGCGCCAAAAAAAAAAAAAAAAATGTTGCGCCTGAATGTAATGTAAGAGGTTACTAAACCATCTTTAAAACATCGATGGTTCAATTTTGAACATCCATGTTTTGTTGTCGATGTCGCATTAATAGATGACGTACGTTTCGAGAGACGTTGAAGTCAGTTTTCGACGTTCGGGGGAGGGGGAATTGCTGTACGAGTACGAGTGCGAGCGGAAATGTATTTGCTGTTTGGCCAAGTTTCGAGGCAACTAAGTGAACCGACAGAATTCTGATTCAGGGTTCATTATGAAGGACAAAAAATCTTGGCAGGTTTCGGTTTAGCTATTTGTGCTGCGGTTGATTTGTGTGCCAATTTTGTAATACGAGGAATAGTTGATATTTTATGATAGAAGCGAGAAGATAAGAGGAAAAATTGTCGCCGTTCGAAGTGATGCTGAAGTTTGTCTTGTCGGGAGATTTCGTTTCAACGAGACTGCTTTTGGAATGGCTCGAAGGAATTTGTTTGGGAAATGCTGCCGTGGAAAAATTGGGTTTTGCTAGTGGAGGCCCAAATAGAAGCGAGGGGAAAATTGATCGGGACATTGATTGGTAGTGATGAACTGTCAGTCGGTGGGGTGATGACTTTCTCAGCGTACAGTATAACTGCCGATTGGACGGATGGCGAGTGTTAATGATGCGTATAGATTCATCGTCTTAGTATGTTACGGATTCATTAAGCAATTAAGTGTAATTAAATTGTTGCTTGCCGGTGGAAAGCTGCACCGCGGGAATGGAACGGGCATGGAAAGGAGCGCTGTTGGAAGCTGGTCGATTCGGTGCTGGAGAAAAGGAAGGGACCGGGCAGGAATTTCTTGCTATTGGTGCACTCATCTAATGGCTTGCGGATTGTGGCACGCGAAAGGGCGATGTGTCGTTACGAGAACTAAAAGTAGGCTGCGCTGGTGTGCACAGATCGCGCATAACCGACGCGGGTTGCTCGTCACGTGTGATCGGCCATACCTTTCAGGGGTTCCCGCGAATCGCTCAGAAGAAACTCAGGCAATTTACGATGTTTGGAGTATCCCGCCAATCGCAGACAATACTCGTGTGCTATTCCAACCATTGCGTGCTTTGCGTGAAGCTGGCCCGATGGCGTCTGTTGTTTGGTTTGGTTTTTTAGTGTTTCCGGGCGCGTCAACTGCTTTGGTCAGTAGTCCCATTAGTGTAGTGCATGTTTTTTCTCGGGAGATGGCGGTGATCTTCCCCCGCTGGTTGGAGAGATCCGGTGCCGACGTACCGTCGGCTAGTGGGGTTTCCCCCTAACCAGGGCTCTCCCACCAGCGGGGCACCGCCCCAGCCGGGACAAGCTCTAAGTTCCCGACCGGTCTCCCGGAATATGTGGTAGTGTAGTGCATGTTAGTTTCGAGGGCGTTGAGAGAGGGATGGGGAATCCACGGCTTAAAGCGACTATAAACGTTTTTGTAACAATTAGAGTTTTTGCATAGCGTAGAGTTATAGTAATCGACAGCACTATCGATATTTTGAGCATGCGCAGAGATCGAGATTGCTGTCCTTTGCATTACATTTTTTTATTATTTTGTCCTTTGCATTAAGCCGTGCAAGAAGTCCCTAAAGTATAGAACGATTTTCCTAAGGATGAGCCAAAGTGACAGGTAGTGCTCGCAACATAACTGAAGATTCTGTGGTTGTTGTGCCCTCAAGCCTATTAGACTCCCTTTCTTCATTCGTTCGTTTGCAGTTGGCTAGCTTGCAAATGGCTTCGATGCTTCCTTTTGTGATCGTCTTCGTCCGACAAAAATATACGTGCGCCGCGAGAAATAATTGAAAGTGGGAAGTGCAGTGTTATGTGCTCTTCTATAAAAATAATTTTTTCTATAAACATTACATTTAATTTACTGTTTGTATGACAAATATTATGTTTATTTTAAAACCGAGACTTGTATGCGAGATGCGTCCGATGCACGTGTTTCCAGCTTAAAATGATTTTTCTTTCTATTTACATTTGTGGCAGTTTTCTTTTACTGAATGTGAAAGCATGTTGAGAGATTTTTCACATTCGTTATTAAATTTAAATATTTCCCGGACTCGCGTACGTGCATATAGCTCAGCAAAACTCTTAGACTTCTGCATACGGATGGTTTCACAAGAGCCATTAGCACTTTAAAAAGGAGCGTGGCTGAACAGCTGTCGCGGCGGAGGGATACTTCTCTGAATTCCATGTGATGTTCACTTGTTACGCGAACTGTCACTTTGGTTCATCCTTAGTAAAATCCTTCTGTACTATCACAGGCCGCGAATGCCACTAGCCTGAACCCGGGAACGGTAGTCTTAAGGGAAGGAGCCGAGCCTGAGTCAGTGAGGGTACACCGCGCGTACTGCCCCGGTTCTCGCACAAAACAGCGAAATTTCCGATACATTGCACTATCAGAATTTGTTCATAATGTACGCGTAGGCTTCCGCGGCTCGAGTCGATGACTTCTTCGCTGTCCGGGTGACGCCGCGTAGTGGGCTGAGAGGCCGACGTTTCGCCTGACATGTCGCAGGCTTCATCAGGGCATTGACTCAATAATGTTTCCATAATGTTGTCCATAATGTTTCGTGCTGAAATGGCTCCGTGACAGGCGTTGCCGTTGCATCTATTTATTTATTTAGTAAAAAAACTGTATGTGACGTATGGGGGAGAAAATCATCTGCGCACTCTTAAGTTTCAGAGTCCCTTCCCAACAATTTAACTATTAATAGTTGAAAGATGAAAAAATAATAGTAATAATAATAAATTTAAAAAAGCGAGAGATTAATATTTAAAAAAACTAGATATTTCGTTGCCGAATTGTAGAAATCTAATGCGGGAGGCCCTAGTTTTCGAGTTCCGATGGCTAATTTTTCGACGTTTGGTGTACAGCTAGGTGGAATTCAGGCTGGAGAAGTCTAGCGGCGGCACGCTCTGGTCGGTGGTTTTCCGTGCCTTTTCCGACAATACTAATCGCTTGCCAGAATACTATCCTAAAAAATGGGATCTTGGACCACGCGTGATCTTGCCTTTTCTGATTCTTGTTACTTCTGTCCCTATACACTCACACTTGTTCAAACTTCACTTCTATCATATATGTCTTCGTGCTTATCTCGGCTGGGAAGGTGCGCTCGCTGGGGAAGATTCTTGGGAAGGGAAAACCCTGCAACCTGTCGTGTAAGTCGTTACCGGATCTTACATTCGACGCGGAGGGGAACATCGCTATCTCGTGAGATATACCATGGGTCTAATGTCATACTGAAATTCTGATGGGACTAATGACCAATGTAGTTGACGCGCCCGGAAACACTCACTCACTTTTCATCACGTTATAAGCAGAAACATCCCTTTGGAAAGTAAAAAGGCGTAGAAGATTTCGCTGCCTAGGCAGTGCCTCTGTCCGAGTGGTCCTAGGGTTCGAGCTCCGATCGTGACAGGATTTTCGACACTAACTAAACGAGTTCAGTTGCTGTCTGGAGGAGGAATCTAGCATCTGAATGGTACTATTCCATGGTTTCTTAGATTAATACCAGGTGAATGCCGGAGATGTACGCTACCAAATGGGGCACGGACGGCGCGCGATCTTTCCTTCCTCTTCCTTGTCCTATCCTCACCCCATTCACTCACATGCACGACACTATTACACATGCCGGGAGACCGGTCGGGAGCTTAGCGCTTGTCACGGCTGGGGCGGTGCCCCGCAGGTAGGAGATACCTGGTTGAGGATGATCCCCACAAGCCAACCTGTAGGTCAGTGCTGGATCTCACCATCCAGATGGGGAAGATTCCACCGCCATCTCTCGTGAAATAGCGTGCACTGCACCTACTGTAATAATGAGCGTAGCGATTGATGTGCCCGGAATCAATCAACGACATGAAGCTAATGGGGCGTCTGCCGAATAATACACCGAGGCATTTGATGGCATCCGCCGCCATGCGAGCCGCTTGGTGACGCAGTGAGAGTGCTCGCGAGGCCTTGCGTGCTGCGAGGCCGCGTGGCCCAGTGCCTTCCGTCCGACCCCGCCCCGTCCCGCCCCGTCCCGCCCCGCCCCGCTCCGTCCCGCTCCGTCCCGCCCCGCCCCCGCCCCCGCCCGCCCCGCCCTGCCCGGCCCCGCCCTGCCCCGCCCCGCCCCGCCTCGGCCCCGCCCTGGCGTGGCGTTGCCCTGCCCTGCCCTGCCCCCCCCGCCCCACTCCCCCCCCCGCCAGACTCCTCTCCACCCCGCCCCGCTCCGCCGCAGACGTGAGTCATGCAGCAGCAGCGGCCGGCGCCGCTCCGCTCCGCCCCGCCCCACCCCGCCCCCTCGCTCGCGGCCGTATTAGGCGCCGCCGGCGTAGCCGCTCCAGCCTCCCGCCCCGTACGGGCGAGTCCCGCCCCGGGATAGCGCCGTTACCTCTGCGGGATCGGAACGAACCAGCTCCGTAGTATTTACTTTCGCTGTGATCCCGTTTTGTTTTGGACAGTTTTTCACTTTTTTATTTAAATGATAGAATTCGCAATAAAATCACGTCACAAATGTAATATGCTGTCTTGTACAACCTTTTTCCATGGACATTGTCAGGTACTGTAATGGTAGCCATACACGTTACGACATACTTGCGCAAGTTTAAACTTGTACAAGTATATCTTAACGTGTGTTGGAAGATTTTCGCACTAATTTATAAACTTGTACAAGTGTAAAGGTCGTTGCAAATTTCGATTACAAAACTTGTGCACTGCTGCGTTGGCGCAAGTTTACTTGAACGTCTGTGGCAGCACACGTCGCGTTTTAGTAGTAGACAAGCTGTTTTTGATAAGTGCGTACATCTTGCAGTCAGATTACATACCAAAAATGACGACTTGTGATGAGATGCATGGAGTTCGAGAGATTTTGGAGGAATTCATTAATATTTACAAAATTGAACCTTGTCTGTGGCAAATAAAAAAACAAGATTATCACAACAGGGATAAAAAAAACAGCCGCCTAAAATAAATTAATCGCACAATAAAAAAAATAGAACCAAACGCCAACCGTGACATGATTGTTAAAAAAAAATGAATAGCCTACGTACGAATTACCGGAAAGAGAAAAAAAGTAGAAGAGTCTAAACGATCTGGCACCAATGATGTTTATGCGCCCACATTGTGGTATTACAGTATCTTCTTTTTTTAATAAGTGGTGTAACCATCGATAGAAGTTTCAAATATGATTCTTCGTCCATACGCAGGTAGTTATGCCAGTCTTTGGGTGCAAATTTCAATTCAGTTAATAAATTGATGTGCGAATACTGCTCTTTTTTTCGTAACCAGTCTTTACACCATATAGAACGATTTCTTTCAAGTCTTTTCAATTTTTTGGTAGCAAATATTAATCTAACTATGGCCAAAGCGTCATCCATCGCTGCACAATACACCTGGACGCTCACTACAGAATGGTACCGTTCAAGCATACTTGAGCCGTCTGTGGTCACTTGGAAAATACGTATGTTTGCGCAAGTATATCGTAACGTGTATGGCTACCATAAGGATTAGAATGCAGACGTATTAATAGAGTTTGGTTTTAGTTTCAAACATTTGTATAAAATAAAAAGGAAAGTGCACAATAATAAAAGAATGAACGCCCACCTTTTAAATTCGAAGAGAAATATAATTTGTCATCCATGAAATACGGTCATCGTTAAATGAGTTTCACGTAGTGAGGTTGACTTCGTAACTGGGAGATTAATTTTTTAATGAAAAGCAAAGTGAAAAACTGTCTCAAATAAAATCGTGACGTACAGAAACTAACGCTAATAAGATCAACAGATACTTAATTTTAAATACTATCTCGATAGCACTTGAGATTCTGACTGATAAAGTATTGATAGCATGTATCTTTGTGAAAGTTTGCAACTTATCTAAAATACTAGTAATCCGAAAGTCTGTAATACTATAATCCGCCTAATCAAAAGTGGTATGGTAGACTCTTTCGACAGCAAAACTGATTTACTAAGGAAAGGCACGGAGATATCTCTATCGCGTTTCTTCTTGACAGCAACTTCTCGCAACCGAAAATCTCTCTTACTATAATCTGCAGAATCAAAACAATACCGCTGTAGAGATTTCGTGACCACATCTGATTGGGAACGAAAGGAACGCAAGTATCTATAATGCGACTATTTATGAAAGTTTACAACTCCTCTCAGATACATTACTCTTAAATTAAATAAACAGAGGTTGTCTGGTATCAAGTTTCTATTTCGCTTGAGATCTTTTCGATCGCGTAGCGATCATCGTCAGAGCTGGAAATACATTAATAGATATAATTATACATTAAACCAAATTGTCTACAAATTAATATATAAAAGAAGTGTGCAGTTGCGTAAGCAAACTGGATCGGTCGTACCTTGTAGCTGCTGGGCGGAAACTCTTACTCACCAGACTTGGCTCCATGCGATTTTTACTTATTTGCGTCGATGGGTCACGCACTTGTTGAACAGCGCTTCACATCTTACGAAAATGGCTCGATAACTGGTTTGACTCAAAAGAGAAACAGATTTTCTGGTGTGGCATTCTCAAATTGCCAGAGATATGATGAAAATGTATAGCTGACAACGGGCAATACTTTGAATACAATATTTTATGTAATTTATGTACCCAGAAAGGGAATGATAGCCAGGAAGGGAGGGGGTTGCTTTAGCGGACTGAACGGGGCCTTGCCTGTACAATGAAGAGCTTACGCCGAGCCGGGCTGTGAGCGGCCCGGGGGGATGGCGCTGGTTGAGAGAGGAAGCAGGGGTTGTCCGGATTGAACTTAATCATATTGCGCATAATATTTATTATTAAAATTTTACAATAATTACATTTGTAAGGATTACCCTTTATCTGCTGAGGGCAGGATTAGTGTGTGCTATTGACGTGGCTTTTGATTATGGTCCATGAAATGCCCCTTAGTTTGAAGGCGTTGTCCGTTACGCGACTTGTCTTCAGAACCACAGTCACTGGATTGTTCTTAAACGTACCTTCACGGATCACAGTTTCAAGGGCAACAGTGCATGTGAGGCGGTGTGCCCGAGGCGTTGCAGTGCCGGGGCGCGAATGAACGCGCGCTCCCACAAGGTCCGTCGACGGTAGGGCGCGGATGTAGCGCCTCAATGGGAGCACAGCACGGAATCTGGCTCGCGTTGGTCAGCCGGCACTCACGTACGGACTGAAAGTCAGTCCGTCTGCGTACGACGTAGCAGACTTGCCGAAGGCAGAATTGTTGCGCGACGAGCAACTATGTACACAGACTGCAGCCCCTGCCGAAGGCAGTGGGGTTACGTCCAACACTCGTGAGAAAGCAGAAGATGGCGCCGGGCCGGACCGGGCTTGCTTTGTGCGTCGCGGCAGAGAGACCTGTCGGAGAGTGCCGTTTTGGGGGTAGAGGCTACCGGTCCTTCGGAGGACGCGTTGGCGGCGGTGAGGGTGGCCAGCGGTGGGTGCGGCCAGCCTCCGAAGGAGGAAACGACCCGCCGCCGAGGGCGTTTGTGGCGTGGACGGAACAATTTTCATGTAATTAACGTGTATTTTCTATACAAGAATTCCTGTTTCATGTGTATTTTTTGGGCATACTAGCAAAAAAGCGTAAAGATGTAGTTCTACTAAATTCTAACTTTTCGCATCATCCATGTCTGTAAGTATTTTTTTCAGCGATTACAATTTTGGAATTACAATATTATCAGTTTGTATTCAATATGGAGGTAACATGCAAGGTCATTAATTGTTGAGAATTTTTAAACGGAAGTATAACATTATCAGCGACTACGATTCACTGGTTTGTCCAATGCCAGACACTAAGAACTTCTTTGAAGCTGTGCATGACATTTAGAAATTTTCACCCAATGAAAAAAACAAAACGGTTCACAACGTCGGCGACGCCACATTCAACTAATTGGAAATATTATGTCTTATCAAAAATTGAAAATGTCCTGTGTTCTTCACGCGAAGAAGTTCTTAAAATTTAAAAAAAAAATCAAATTCGCACAACTCAATTTTGAAGCTGCTTTTTTTTTATTTTTTTTTATTTTTTTTTTATTATAGAATATTTTTATTATAGAATATTATAGAATATTATTATAGAATATTTTTATTATAGAATATTACTTTTCGAGAATATCCTAGATATGGATTAAGCGCTAGTTTAAATGTATTGAACAGAAAAAGGTCAGCTAACTGTTGCAGGTTATTTCAACTAAATGTACCAATTTATAAAATTTAAAGGCCTCAATCATTTTAATCTCCTGTTTCTTCACTGTTGTAGAGAATGTTTATTGCAAGGTGTGTTTCTTAATTCTCAAGCCGGTTCTCTGAATCACAATCTCTGCCAAAGGCTGTTCCACTGATCCCTCTTACATCTTGTCTCACTTACGGATTCCAACATTTTTCAGAATGCTAAAACATTGGAATATATTTTCGCTCGAGGTATTTTCGACCAAAATGGATTGAATCTCGCGCTAAAGAAATGTGGTACAAAATTAGCCGCACATCTTTTGTATTTCGAAGAAGAGGTGGCATACTGATCTTCCAGTTATTGGGGTTTATTGTGCCGGTTCGGAACGTTGAGAGAGTGCAAGGTTGAGAATAACTCAGACGATCTAAAGTAATTATTTATGCACCAAGAGCTTAATAAGGGTTCTAACGATCGACCGAGGTCATTAGAAGCAGTTAATGCTCGTGGTACATACATTTATTTTTTTACTTAATTTTATTGATCCAGATTTATTTATTTACTAATTAACTCCATGTTAACTTGACTCGGTTTGTCTTTTCATATCTATGTCCTGCATTTCCCTTTCATAATTCCCTCCGCAATAGAACTGAAAGTAGTATCATTCAACTTTTTTCATATTTCACTCGTAACTATGGTACTCGCGTTCTAAGTTATGCAGCGCGTATCGAACTCCGTATTAATGTTTTTATTTTTGTTTATTTTACGTCAAAAACAGTTAAAAAATCTGTGTGACGTGCTGTGGGGAGAAGTGAATTCGTTGCACGTTTTTCAAATTCTGTGATCCCTACTCTAAGCCGGATATTACTTGAATTTTGAATACAGAAAGACAACGAGCGTTTTTTGCAAGGATTGTTAACAAAATATTCGCTTCGATGTGATAAAATCTATTTTCAAGGGTAAATATGCAATAAATTTGGGCTCTTATCCCTCATGTCCGTATCGAAGGCAATAATATACAGTGAAAAATAAGTTATTTGTATTCTTTGAGTTCGAGAGGGAGCCTGTACATCATTGTTGCCTATTCCATTATAATCGTTTAAACGTACATGTTGTTGTTATTATTATTATTATTATTATTATTATTATTATTATTATTATTATTATTATTATTATGCCGCTTACAATGTAGCCATTTGTGTTTGAGCACAGTAGATGACAAAGTGGTTGTACCAATTTACTTCAAATCTCTTGATTATACTAAGAAGTTCTCTACAAAATTCAAAATTTTCCTAAAATTATTAATATTTCTTAAACTTATACAAAGTAGCCTGTACTCTTCCTTAGTCAAAAAAATTAATAATTTTCTTTTTCTGTTACAGGTGAGCGATCTTTGGCTAAAATGTACTGGAAAATGTACGTTGGTGAGTCATTTTACAGGACGATTTCCAATTTTGTTTCGCCAGACTACTTCAGCCTGTTCATAGTGTGTATGCGTGTGCAATGAATTGTTCGATATGTGTTTCTCTATTTCCGGTTCATTCTCTTCTGCCTTTTAATCGTGAATCTTTTGTTTCATCTTCCTCTACTTAATAATCTTATTCTTTCTCTAAATCTCTCCTGTAGCTCTTCTCCGTTTATCTCTTTCAGAACTTGCTCCGTCTTCTTCTTCTTGTCTTTCTCCTCATCCTCCTTCTCTTCTTCTTCCTCCTGCTCCTTCGTGCTAAATTAGTTAGGATGAGAAGTACGGTTCTTGAGAAGTTTGGAGACCCGTGGACTCCGTTATCGACCAAGGCTCGCCGTTCTCTTGCCACCAGAACACACACACTATTCGCGCTGTCAAGTTTGATAATGTATTCTGAACTGGTTGGCGCGTGTCTGCTCAACTTTGCGAGGTTCTGAGAATTTATCACCGTTCGTTGAAACAAGTAATGCAAATAACCAGAATTCTATGCGCCTTTGCGTATTAATGGTGATTTGCGAGAATTACTATTCTATATAACAGTCGTCTGTGTGATTATTTCTGCAAATAAACTGTTAATTCACCGCAGATCTAATTTTCAGTGGGAATGCCAGGTGATTACCCTGGAGGTATTTTGCAAAATAATTGTAATGAAACATTTAAAGCCCGTGTTAATGTATTGCATTAACGAGTTGTAAGCCTGTGGAATATTTTACTTTTCATTCTTTGGTGGAGAGTATTGCAGATGTACTAGTAACTGTGCCGACTTCAAAAATATAATTTCATATTATGTATTAAAAGCTTGTATGTTCTCATTCAGTGGATGATGCTATTGCGGTACGGGTGTAAGTCCATGAACATTTTTCCTAAGATGACGTCCCTTTTACGTACTGCAGACTTTCGCTGAATGTGTTGACTCAATAGGTCAATCGTGAGTTAGCTAGTTCATGTCATTTATTTCTTGGTCGGATGTTAGTGATTCCGGGCGCGTCAACTGCTACGGTCATTAGTTCCGTAAGTGCAGTGCGTGTTTTTTCCTCTGGAAGTGGCGGTGGCCGCTGATTGGCAAAATCCGGCGCCGGCATACTGTCGTTAGCGGGATTTTCCGCAAACAGCTATCACACACCAACGGGGTACCGCCCCAGCCGGGCCAAGCTCTAAGGTCCCGACTGGTCCCCGGCATGAGTGGTTGTGTAGTGCATGTGAGTGAGTGTGTGTAGGTGGGTGGGTGGGTATACGACAAGGAGGAGGAAGGCTCGCTCGTGGCTCATAGCAAAGTTGCTAGCCTTTCACCACTGAGGTCCGGGTTCGATTCCCGTCGAATCTCATGTGAAATTTGTTCTAATAAAACGAGTTTGGCTGCTTCACAAGGGCTAGTCCATCCCCTGTGAAGTGTCCTAAATCCTACCCCTTTCCTAATAGCTTCCCATTTCTGGCCGCTGGGTAGTGACGCAGGAGCGCGTAGTAGGAGGCGCGTACGCGGAGATTCTACCTGGCGGTCCTCTTGACAACCGACAGACGAGACCAGACATACGTAAAATACGCTACGTTAATGGGGGATTACTCCGCGCTCAACGCTCGACAAGGGGCGAAGAGACGCGTTGCGTCGATAAATAATGTGATAAGATTAAGGACGCAACTATTTTTTTTTAAAAAAAAGGAAAGATTGCCCGCTGGTGGCAGATACCTGGTTGGGGAAACTTCTCTTGCCGACGATAGGCCGGTGCCGGGTCTCATCGTCCACCGGGGGATGATCATCGCCATCTCGTGAGGGGGAAATGCACTACACTTACGGGACTAATGACCTCGGCAACTTACGCATCCGGAATCATAAAACAATCAAAACCGTTGCACACAGGATGCTGCGTCTCCGATTTTAATTTTGAATTCTCTTTTGAAGCGGACCGTGCTGTACACGGTTGAGCAATACGCCTGATTAATTCTTTGCTGCTGAATGGCCGCTCGGTTTGCTACACTAGGAGCTGCCACCCTACAGAAGTTGTTTATCAAAGAGTTGTCTTCACGCATCCTGCCATTGGGCCACATATTTCATTTATGTCGCTGACCACTTTTCTGACGTGTCTAAATTTTCCACTGAGAAACAGGAATTGGCCACAGGGCCTAGCTTACCATTCTGTTTGTGTGAGTCGTATTGTTTGAACTGAAAATGTGCCACGAAATGCAATACACTTATTTATCCCTTCGGCCCCGGGAGCCTCTTGTTCTAAAGACAGTTTGCTCAAACCCACTGAGCATTGGAATTGAATGTTACATTCGTGCAAGTTTAATATTCTTGAACGCGATCCGCGTAGTTTGTTCTTTAAATGGGATGGAAAAGTGATGAAGGAATGGGATGAATTGCGCTTCATCGGTTAACTAGTACATCTGTCTGGGATCGTGTTGAGAAAGAAATGTTGTCAATGTGATGTGAATAAGCTCTTGTCCCACTTTAATCAATGAAAACGGAAAGTCAAGAAATACAATATTTGATTCCACCGGGAACAGAAGTTGACGGGATCACATATTTTTAGGCCAGACCCTGTAGGACACAGTTGTTAACCACAGAAGTGTGTGTAATCCCATTTAATACATCGTCCTTCATCGTGTTCTATTCGCTTTTAGTCAGAATACTGGTGGCCTGCTGTAGCAGAAGATGTCGTATGATCGTGACCGCATCAAGCTGTGCTGCAGATCAAGCGACTCTAGCGGCCGGACTGAGAATGACTCAAAAAGTCGCGCCGAATTCCACCTTCAATCCACCACCAGTTCCAATCCCAATCCCACACCAATTGCACCACCGTCAATTGCCACGTTAGAAAAAGCTAAGTACGTATTTGACCTCCCGGTCAGAGGCAGAGCAGTGACACCTGATGGCCGCGCCTCCTCAGCCTGTCCTGGAGACTTCGAAGTCGCTTGTCGCGAAATCTCGCGTACAGCGCTCGCGACCATTTGCGAGCGGACGTTGTGTCCTTCCGGGTCGCCGCCACGCCAGAGTGCGTTCTGCCAGCTTCCGAGTTCTCTCGCAAACCCTAGCTGTTTGCGCTTGTATGAGGAAGCTCGTGGATGTATGTTGGTCTTTTGAGAGAAGCTCTATCGAACTGCGGAGTCGGAAAATATTTACTGTGTGTTGAGTGGCGTCCTCATTAAGGGGCGTAGGCGAGAGCGGCTTACCCTTAAGGGCTCTCTCACCTGCCCTGTGCATGTGACAAGGTGGTTTGCCGTGGCCTTCGATTGCATCAATGATTAATAGGGAGATCGCGAGGGGTGAATTGTAATTATTAAGGAGAGGATTTTTATGCCCAACAAAATTTCGAAACGTGCTTTTAAAAATATGCATTTGTGACCTAAATATTCTTAAGTATGCACTTTAATATGGAATTAAAATTAACAATTTTTTTCATTTCCTGTATAATGCTTTCTTGGTAAAGTTCAGGAGATGCATGTTTGAAATGAAAAGATACATACATTTATGCAAACATAATTGTTTGTTGTTTAATGATAACGCAGCCACTGAATAACTTGATCAGGGCTCGGATTCTAATGATATATCCTCTTTTCATTGGTGCATTGTGGACGTAGCAAACTTGTAGATGAATGTTCATGACATATGGGCGATAGAAATCTGTAGATATTGGGGAATTTGTGTCATTTTTTATCATTTTTTCAATTTGGGGTCTTTTTTACCCTTGAGCTTTTTTTTCTTCTTTTTTTCCCTTTCATTTTTACGCATCTTGTTTCCTTTTCGTGGTTTTGTTAGACTAAAACAGTTTTTATTGTATCATCAGTTCATGACTAATTTCGCTTCTGAAGTGGACTCTGTTTTTCGAGATCTCAAAATTACACGGATGTTCGGTAACTTTCTCGCCATTTCAATATTGACGGTTGGAAGATCGAAGCTAACGATTACATTTCCTTCTAAAATTAAGACTTTATATTTATTTAAAATTGTGAATTTCATTGAATAAGTACGTATGATACAAATGCTTTAGTACTTATTAAAAATTAGGCATTTCCCCCCTTATTTTTAAGTCATTTTATAGGACATTTTCAAAGAATTTTTAGACCATTCTAATCCGAGCTCGTATGATGACGAAAACGCCCATGCTTGACGTGAGATTTTAACGTGCAACGTTTCTGTCCTTGAACCAGGACAGTGCTTAATGCTCCCGCGCCACCGTGGCGGCAATCTGTAGCCTACAGTCTATTGATTATATTGTTTCTAAAGTCAGCTTGCCAGGATGCAAGATTTGCCACAATTTCGTCTTGCTTGCCTCAATTCGAAATGACTGCAGTCTCCCCGTATACGCATCACTGTTAATTTATACAGACTTACGAAAACAATCCCAGCCTCAGATGGAGTTAGAGAACGTTGCAGCAGATGTCATGCTTTGCAGAACATTCGTATCGTTTGAGTGATAAAATGTAAGTGGTGTGTTAAGTACGAATAAAGAGATTTTATAAGAAAAATGGATTGAAATGACGGGAAAAAAATATTAGGATTTCGGGGGGTTATTTTTGTTTTTAAATTGTGTATATGTGGAAATCCGAGTGCCTCTTTCTTAGTTTGTCGCAAGGATAAATATTAATTGAAGTATAAAGCAGAAAATTTGTTTGTGGCGATGCCAAGTCATTTCAAATGCTCTTGCGCGTGACTATTTTCAGAAATGAATGAATAACCTGTCCTATAATTCAATAATTAAAGTACAAAAATATCTAAGAAATGAGAGGAAGCGACGTGAGATAGTGTATGATGATTTCACCGATAGAAAAATTGGAATCCACTTTATAAGATTAAATTTCTAGAATAAAAGTTGAAAAGGAAAAAGTTGTTATTCCTTGACGAAGGATATGATGAGGGATAAGAGCCCAACTGTATTGCTGGTTTATCCTTGAACAATTGATTGTTCAAATAACAATGTAACAAGTCCAATGTAACTAAATCTATTGATTTCGTTAGATTGGAGCGAATATTTTTGTTGACAATCCTTGCAAAAAATGCTCATTTTCTTTCTGAATTCAAAATGCATGTAGTATATGGCTTAGGGTAGGGATCACAGAATTCACTTCTCCCCATGGCACATCACACAGTTTTTAACTTTTTTTGACAATAAATAAATAAATAAATAAATAAATAAAAATGGCTTTAGAGTGGTAAGGTTCAGGAGGGCAAAGGATGTTAATGAAACTCGCGAGTGTTGTTCGCCGTCGTCGACGCCGCAGCGTTGAATATCATCGCACTTTCCCCTTCCAGCCCGGCCCACTTGCCGCCGCCCACGCGGCCCCGACGCCCACGCCGGCGCGCTCGGCGTTTTCGGCGGTTCCTCTCCGCCCCACGCGCGGCCTCCGCCGCCCTCCCCTCGCAGCCCGGCCCCACTCCGCTCCGCTCCACCCGCTCCGCCCCGCTGCCTCCCCTCGCAGCCCCGCTACCCTCCCCTCGCTCCATCCGCTCCGCCCCGCTACCCTCCCCACGCAGCCCCACTCCGACCCGCTCCCCTCCCCTCGCAGCCCCGCTCCACCCGCTACCCTCCCCTCGCAGCCCCGCTACCCTCCCCTCGCTCCATCCGCTCCGCCCCGCTACCCTCCCCTCGCAGCTACGCTCCACACCGCTTGCCTCGGAGCCCCGCGTCTCCCACCCCACCCCCGCCCCGCCCCGCCCCGCCCCAGCCAGTCCCGCCCAGCGCAGCTTCCTCAGAGCCCCGCCTTGCCCCCTCGTAGCTCCCCCCCCGCTGTAGCCCGCCCAGCCCCGCTCCGCTCATCTCCACCCCACTTCCCTCGGAGCCCCGCTCCGCCCCGCCCCGTCCAGTCCCACTCGCTCCGCTCCGGTCATCTCCGCCCTCCTTGTCTCGGAGCCCCTCCGCGCCCAGTCCTCTAGCAGTCCTGCCCCATCCGCTCCCCCCTTCGCAGCCCCACCCCTTTCCGTCGTAGACCCGCCACGCACTGTCCCATAGTAGCACCGCCCCACCCGCCCCCTCGCAGCCACGCCTATACGTATCCCTGGCAGCCAAACCCCGCCTCGTCCCTCTTAACTGCTGCACCCACCAGCCATCACCATTCCGTCCTTCCCCACCTCGCATATACTTGCCCCCGTTTTTCCCCGCCTCATGCAGCCCCGCCCGCCCCGTTCCTTGCCTTTCCGTCGACCTCCGCTGCCCCACGCACTGTTAGTTCATCCTTGACCCGTCTCGCTGCGTCCCATACCGCCCCAGGCCAAACCCGTGCCGTCCCGTCCTCACTTCATCCTCGCTTCGCCTGCTTCCGTCCGCCTCTTCTTCCCTCGTTCTCGCCACTGGTCAATTCGAGGCACCGACAACAAGGAGTTTCTATTGACCTCCCGAAGAAGATGCGTTATTTCTATTTACCAGTTTTCCTTCAAGGTTTCAATGTAAAATAAAAGATGAAGTGAGAAAAAATAATTTAAAAATATTAATGTACTGGGAGGCAAATTGTCTCACAAAGAACTTAAAAAAATATACTTACAAAAACTACGAAGCAAAACTAAACAAAATATTCTTAATGAATGATGTGAGACATGGAGAGCAAGACCAATGTCGCTGATAACCAAACATTTGGGATAAAGAGAACGGTAAATAATTTTCCTTTAATGGAGCACGAGAAAACCATTCATAGTATTTCACCAACTACGACCAACATTTCCTTGGCTTTATTTTAGTGGTGTCCTCCAAAGATTGTGTCGACGAAGTGTCTCAATATTGAATTCAGATAAGGAAATATTCGTGGATTACATTTCGTGCCTGCCGTATCCTGAATTGTTCATTTCGCCCCTCCACTCCGAGAGCGTATTGCTCGTTTGAGGTGGCCGCTTGCAGTGATGTTTCGCAGGCGAATCCGCGACGTAGTTGACAGTGAGTCAGAGGTTGCGGATCTCCGTCGTGTGACGTGGAGGGAGGGGTGGGAGGGGCGGTGGCCGCTGCGATGGCGGCGCCGCCGCGAATGTCGCTCGCGCCGAGCGACCGCCGCGCCGCGCCGCGCCGCGCTGGGCCACCGCCTCCATTCACGCGCGCGGAAAATAGCGGGACCTTGAGCGGCGCCTCCCGCCCACGCGCCCCTACCCGCCTCGCGCCCCGCCCCCCGCGCGGACGTCGCGCACACGCGCCGGCGGCGGCGACGGCCGGCGTTCGGGAATGCGCCCTGCGTTCGGTCCTTGGGGCACGCCTGTTTCTTCTTTCGCTGGTTCTCTATCTTAGTCGCGTCCTTCGTCTGTTTTCGCCTTTTGCTCTCGTTTCTCCCCTTCGTCTTGTTCTTCCCTCGACTCTCGTGCCTCCCCTCGTGGCCGATCCCTCCCTCTTCCCCCCTTTTTGTTTCTTCCTTCCAACTTGGTCCTTCCGCCCCCTGGACTACCTCTTTCCTCTCCCTTGGTCCTCCCGCCCCCTGAATTACCTCTTTCCTCCCCGTTGGTCTTCCCACCCCTGCACTACATCTTTTCTCTTGTTTATTCCTCCCCGTTGGACCTCCCGCCCCCTGGACTACATATTTCCTCTTGTTTCTTTCCTCCTCGTTGATCCTCCCGCCCCCTGTACTACCTCTTTTCTCTTGTTTTTTTCCTCCCCGTTGGTCCTCCCGCCCCCTGGACTACCTCTTTCTTCTCTCTTGGTCCTCCCGTTCCCTGTAGTGCATCTTTCCTCTTGCTTCTTTCCCCCCCCCTTGGTCCTCCCGATCCCTTTAGTACCCCTTTCCTCTAGTTTCTTTCCTCCCCCTTGGTCCTCCCACCCCCTGGATTTTCTCTTCCCTCTTGTTCGTCCTCTTTCCCTTGTTCCTCCTTCCTTCTTGTTTCCTCCGTCCCCTTGTCAGTCTCCTCCTTGTGCTATCCTCCCCTCTTGTCCCATCCCTCCCCGTTGATCCTCCCCTCCCCCTTGTTCCTCCATTCGTGTTCCGCCCCTTCCCCTTGTTCTTCCTCTCATTACTTGTCATCCTATTCGTTTTTTCTCTTCTAGCAACGTAATTATTCACGGCTTGTTGGTAGCCATGAGCAGAGAGAACCGATGTTTCCACCCAGTACCTTGTTGAGGTGAAATGGAGTGTGGAAGGAAGGAAGGAAAAAAACTGGATTAAAGGTTGAAAACGAATGAGAAAGCTCTGTTGATATCGAACGCGTGTTCACGGGGAAGAGTAACTTGGGATCCCTCGAATCTAGAAAAAGTTTCGAAACTCCGAATTGTTGTTTCGAAAAATTTAATCTTTGGAATCTTTCTTTTAACTTCGCTTATTCTTTCTTCTTACTCTTCTCAAAGTTTTGAACAATTTCACGCTTTATTTCTTTAATATATGAGTGACATATTACCATAACAAATGTTAAAATTTAATTTACGTTTGCATGTAAAGACGCATGGCCACGAGATTGAATAAATGGCAATGAAACCTCTCTGGGAATCCATCGGTTTCTTCACTTCCATTACGTCCATGCACGTTTCCTGCTTTTTGATTTTCAGTGTTGAGGGACATGTTGTGGGATGGTCGTATTGCATAACACATTTCACGATAATGAATGAACGTCTTCCGTGGCCCCAACGATTTCCTTCCGTGGAGCTGGTTCCTAAGGTGAGGCAGGACGGAGCGTTTCCGGTTTGCAGGAAGTGTGTGTCTGGAGAAATGGGGGGGGGGGGGGGGAGATAATTTAGAAACCGCCGTCCAAACGTCCGAATGAATGTCATGAAAAGAACAAAGCGGGGATCCTGCGACGCAACCTGCACGTTATTATTCACAGCAAATGTGTAAATCTCTAGGAAAGTGTTTTCCCTACCTCGTAATCCTGGTCGGTCACTTCCTCCTCTGCGTCCGGTTTCCTTTCGTTTGAAATGTGAAAACTGGCACGAGTATTGTTTGAAATTCGTTGTTGCGTGATTCTCTGCGTGATCACGTCATGAAACGCTGACGTGCTACGAAACAAGGTAGATCGACGCGTTTGCGTTTTCCTTTCGCGCGGTGATAAAAGCTCTGGAGCTGCTTGCTATTGATTTGCTTCTGTGAGTCCAAGCTTCCCTTGATGCAAGGTCACCACTGGCTGGATACGTTAAAATTGTAGATTCTTATATTCGATTTTTACTTAATATGTGTTCATTGAAATCATGTAATTTATGCGTAAGTGGAAATAAGTCTTTTTTCAATAATATGTTTATTCGATTTTGGTAGATTTGATTTTTCAAACTACCAATGGAGATCGAAATATGTTTAATCGTTGTTTTGGAATCTTGAACTTGCAGTGTTATTAAAAAAGATGATAATGAAGAATGTTTATAAATGAGGACATTTAGAGCAGAAGCCTGGTAGTTATTACCTTGCAAATATTTTTCTTTTGCAATTTGAAAGTAAAGGCTGTATTGCCAGGCTTTGAAGCGGTATTTTGCCTTACGCTTAAATCGTATTGGTGAAAGAAAGAGTACAGAAATCATGTTATTTTGGGAATTAACTGCATTGAATGTTATAAATTTATTTAAGCTGATATCTAGGTATACCGTGGGCTGCTCCAAAGGCAGGTCTTTCCTAACATATGCAAAATTAAAATAATTGTAAGTTACTGTATCTGTGTCTGAGGGTTTCTCTCAAGTGGTGCAAGTGCATCGATTTGCGCTACGCGTGAATGGAAGCAACTCGATTGTTTCCTCCGTTCTCTTCCCGAAACACCGGCTGCAATCTGACTCTGACTTCTCAGGAAGCAACAAGTGGCATCGTTTTTTTAAATAATCTGCACCATCTCGGCCGCAATCTGCACCATCTCGAAGCCCCTACGCGATAGTGAAACGCTAGTCTGTGTGTTAGGGCAGAGGAAGGGACAAAGATTGGGAAGGAATGATCGCACGCGGACTTCGGCTCATTAGTTACGTCAGGGCTTGGGGATTCGCCCGGTATTGATTGGAGAAACCACGACCGATCGCAGCAGCCGGCTATTAGTATTCTTTTCCAGACAGTGGTTAAATTTGTCATAGTTATTTAGCTAGTGGCGAAAATCCGCGCCCCGTCGAGACTCGAATCCGTGGACCTCCCTCGCTGAGACACGCTGCGCCGTCAGCGGTTGATCCTGAGCCATCTCTGCCTGCGTTCAGCGTCAGTGATGCAGCTTGATCCACGACGGCTGGGTAATGTGCGAGTTGACCGGCCGCTCCTCGCTCGAACCGAAAGACGGTCTAAAGTCGGCATCGGATCTTGCCATCCAGCGGGTGAAAATCCCCACCATCTCTCCGAGGGGGACAGCATGCCCTACCCTTGCGGGATTAATGGCGTTAGGAGTTGACGGAATCGCTAATCAATCAAGCTAAAGCCGAAGCAGCTCTACGAAGCCACCGCTGAGGCGAAGAGCTCCGGCGTTGGCGCCTAGCGAGGCCCCGGCCCCGGCCGCGTGGCGGCGGGGCGCGGCGAATCCGCGTCTGGCCTGGCGGTCGCGCTCGGCCGTGGGACGGGGCGGGGCGGGGCGGGAGGGGAGCGGGGAAGAGAAGGAGGAGGGGGGCGGGGCGTGGGCGAGGAAAATATGGAGCGCGCCAGCCGCTTCCGGCCGCGCCGGGACACGTCACACCGACGTCACGCCCCCCTCCTCCCTCCCGCGCCCCGCCCCGTGGCCACGGCCGCGCGCCTGCCAGCTGCCGCCGCCGCCGCCGCCGCCGCCTCCTCCGTGGCTGCGGTCCGTCCGGGGCAGCGCCTCGCGTCGATGCTGCAAAGCAGCGGCGGCGGCAATCGCTCTTGCACGTTTGTGCAGGAAGTTGGCGCCGCGCCTGGGAAATCGCACGCTTCGGAACTCGAGATCTGCGGAGGCAGAAAGATTAAATGTCCCTGACTGCAACGCGCGCTGAGGATTTACAGCGTTGGGGATTAGGAAACAGCTTCAGAACTGTGTTGTAAAGACGCTGTCAGGCTTCAACCAAATCCACCATCAGCTAGAAACATCAATCCAAATACAGATTCATTACGAAGAACATTTGTCTCGGTACAAAATTATTTTGTAAAAGCAATTAAATGAACTTGTGTAATAAAAATACCATCGTCAGGGAGGCAAGACCGTATGGTATTTGCCTCACTCTGGTGCCCAAGCAGAGTAATGAAACATTCCCATATGAGCAGGGGGGCGTGCGATTGCCTACATGAGCAGAGATGTGGCAAATCTGCATAGATGCACGTTCGGGATACCGGTCACTTTGACCGCGCGTGCGCCACAATGAGTTTTTTAGGTGAGTAGGTGCAGCTATTCGGTCGGGAAATGGATTTCAGTTTTCGTTTTGGTGACGGATTTCTATTTTCCGTAGATTTGGAATATCTCTGGTGGGTTGTTTTTGTTGAAGACGCACCGAAATGTGCTGCTTACTATTTTTTGATGTTTCGAACTGTCATATTTCGTGACCACAGCTATTAGGTTTATCTCCCCACTCTTCCGAAAAGTTCTTTCTGGCTACGTTTGCAGCAGCTTTCCACACAAATGGGCCTTCCCAGAGACCCCACAGATTTACATGTGAACGATCATGTTTCGATTCATCACGAGTCTGTATCCTGGATAAAATGAAAAGTCGAGGGGTTTGCTTTCCCTACGGAGTTGTTTCGGTATACGTTAGGCTACGATCACAGTGCAGCCGAAATATCAGTCGTTCACGTCATTATCTGGCCGACTGGGTGCAACACCGACTGATTTAATCCTTAAAACACGAGAACGTTGCGTCCAAATTTTTCCGAGTGTTCTATAATTCCACAGCTCATTTTTGTTAAAGATTTACGAGAAGCACGCTCAAAGAACATCCTCGTGTATTGCACCCAGTCTTCGTGAAGACCTTGATTCTCCAGCCGGCTTCGAGCGAATGGAACGAAACGCAATAGATCGTCAACCGATGTTTACGAACCCCGTAGGGAGAGGTCGGCCTGGCTCACTCTGGCCATTTCCGTTTTCTAGATAGTGTTTGAGAAACTCCGGCTCCTCGGACGAAGTCCCTACTCGGTCGACGGAAATTTCAGCCAAAATCGGCTCCACTGTTATCGCCGTCCTGGTCGGACTGTTGAAGGAGACTCGGACTGTTGAAGGAGACTCGGACTGTTGAAGGAGACTCGGACTGTTGAAGGAGACTCGGACTGTTGAAGGAGACTCGGGCTGTTGAAGGAGACTCGGGCTGTTGAAGGAGACTCGGGCTGTTGAAGGAGACTCGGGCTGTTGAAGGAGACTCGGGCTGTTGAAGGAGACTCGGACTGTTGAAGGAGACTCGGACTGTTGAAGGAGACTCGGACTGTTGAAGGAGACTCGGACTGTTGAAGGAGACTCGGACTGTTGAAGGAGACTCGGACTGTTGAAGGAGACTCGGGCTGTTGAAGGAGACTCGGGCTGTTGAAGGAGACTCGGACTGTTGAAGGAGACTCGGACTGTTGAAGGAGACTCGGACTGTTGAAGGAGACTCGGACTGTTGAAGGAGACTCGGACTGTTGAAGGAGACTCGGACTGTTGAAGGAGACTCGGACTGTTGAAGGAGACTCGGACTGTTGAAGGAGACTCGGACTGTTGAAGGAGACTCGGGCTGTTGAAGGAGACTCGGGCTGTTGAAGGAGATTCGGACTGTTGAAGGAGACTCGGACTGTTGAAGGAGACTCGGACTGTTGAAGGAGACTCGGACTGTTGAAGGAGACTCGGACTGTTGAAGGAGACTCGGACTGTTGAAGGAGACTCGGGCTGTTGAAGGAGACTCGGGCTGTTGAAGGAGACTCGGACTGTTGAAGGAGACTCGGGCTGTTGAAGGAGACTCGGGCTGTTGAAGGAGACTCGGGCTGTTGAAGGAGACTCGGGCTGTTGAAGGAGACTCGGGCTGTTGAAGGAGACTCGGGCTGTTGAAGGAGACTCGGGCTGTTGAAGGAGACTCGGGCTGTTGAAGGAGACTCGGACTGTTGAAGGAGACTCGGACTGTTGAAGGAGAGTGTCTTGCAACTCAGTTGAGCGGGGGAGGGGGAGAGGCGTATTGTGTGACGCAAACGCCCACCGCTGCTGGGGCCAGGGTTAGATCCCAGCAAATACTTGTGGGGCATATGGTGAGCAAATAACTTTCGACTCTTTTTCTTGGGCTTCCGTCGTTTCCCCTGCCTCTCATTCCACATCGACGTTATCATAGGTAATACGAAGGCTTTGGAAATTGTCGATAAATCCCCGACTCACGAAGCGAGCAGGGGATTTATCTGAGAACTCCCAAAGCAAGAGTGGTATTTAATAGGACTATTCCTCGAGTGAAATTATGTCCTACAGAGATCCAAAATGCTCAAAATATTTAAAATATCTGAAAGAATATTAAAATCAAAAAGGTTATGTTATAGTTCATACGCGGTTTATCGCACATCAACACAGCGATTGATACATACCGGCCCTAAGGTAGATGAGTCACAGTTTACTGGCCAGGAGGGAGGGGCGTTAAGATAAATCGGCTACAAAAAGCGATAAATTGCTTGAGATACAGCGCTCTGATTGGGGCATTTTATACGATAGTTAAACACAATTGGTTTTAATTTCACAAGTGGAATAGTCGCTACAATCTGCTCGTTAGGTTCTCAGCCATTTATTGATAATCCTCCTCAATGAAGATTCTGAAGTCCTTGAAATCCCAAAAAACTTATTTTAGCTTCCATACGCAAGTACTGAGCAAATCCAGTGCTGTGTTCGGGTTCGATTCCCAGCCAATCCACGTAGAATTTGGTAGGCCAAACGTGCTCTCGGCGAATTTCTTCCGTTCCTCTGCCTTTTGTTCCACGTCATTGCGGTCATCTACTCGATTTATCTGTCGTGGGCCTTTGTGATGATCCTCCTCAATGAAGATTTAAATGACTTCTAAAGTCATTTAAATCGAGTTATAACATCCACTGAAGCATTTCCAAGACTATGTCTCCGGTTCGAATTCCGGTCAATTCGCGAGGATTTTGTGGTGGGCCAACCGAGCTTTCGGTAGGCTTTCTTGATGTTCTCCAGTTGTCGATGTACCTCTCCTTTCAGACGTTCTTCGTCGTTCACCTCAACCTTACCGCTGGCATCTGCTCTTCAATCACTGGTGCGTGCCAATGGGTTGAATAGTTGGGGGCCCCATAAACTACAAACAATAATTTGTGTGTCCTAAACACGGATGGGCTCCTTAGCTGAATAGAACGTAGTTGACAACAGAGTTGAAACCTTCAAAAGCGCCATAAAAGCGAGTATTTTGTCTGTACGTTATTACTGTACCTCAAAATGCAAAAATGACCAGAGCATGGGTGTTAGACTGCTGTAAGCTGGTTGGTTCATATTCGCATAATACTTTGTCCGGCGCGGTATTCGGCCAAAAAAAGCGATGTCCTTGACACATTGCGTGCTCGAAATCGATAGTGTTTCGAATACGACTATGTATACAATTTTTAACTAGTGTGGAAGTACGCGTTGTGTATTTCAGTGTCCTCGCGTGACTGACAGCATTTAAACTGTTTCTCTGCCGCCTTCTGTCGTTTAAGAAATTTGCTCTTGAGATTCACTATTCTCGCTTCTGCTCTCTATGGAACTTAGATCAACCTTTCGCATTCATGTCACGAATTTATTTATTTGTGTAAAGTATACGATGATTCGATGAGTGCTATGAAGCTATGATGATGCTGCGATGAAGCTATCTAAAATGTAGTAAAGTGAGCGAGTGAGTGAGTGAGTAAGTGTCACGAATGTACAGTCGATTCCGGTTGTAGTGAACTTCTGGGGTCTAACATGTTTGGTTCACTATATCAAAGGTTCACTATTATACGATGATGTCAAAATTAAATAGTATTTCTCCTCAGTGATTGATTTTATTTATTGAGAGAGGTACAGCAAAATTCATTAACAGCATGAACTGAAAATTTCAATATATTTTATTTGTCCTTAAAAAAGTAATTAATTCATATTGTTTGCTTCGTACATTTTTCATTAGTAATTTCTCTATATCCTTCTCCCAGAGTTCGTGCTCTTTCCAACTTGATTCTGAATTGTCCTCTGCCTCGAATTATGGTAATGCAGTCTTGACATTGTTTAAAAACTCTTGCACTGTTGAAACACCATCCCACTCTCCGAATGCCCTTTTAATCGCCTAATAACATACGAAATCCAATTAATTTTCAGGACGTACTACCTGCGTTTACTATAGCCGAGGTTCATGTTCACTATAACCGAATCTTCTTATGCTTATTTGTAATGTAAGTGAAACGGGACCAGTTACTTAAGTTCACTATAACCGAGGGATCACTATATCCGAGTTCACTGTAACGGGAGTCGACTGTATATGTGAGGAGTGAGTCAGTGGAACGAATGTGTATATGAGAAGTGAGTAAGTGGAAGGAATGTGTATATGGGGAATGAGTAAGTGGAACGAAGGTGTGTATGAGGAGTGAGTAAGTGGAACGAAGGTGTGTATGAGGAGTGAGTAAGTGGAACGAAGGTGTGTATGAGGAGTGAGTAAGTGGAACGAATGTGTGTATGAGGAGTGAGTAAGTGGAACGAATGTGTGTATGAGGAGTGAGTAAATGGAACGAAGGTGTGTATGAGGAGTGAGTAAGTGGAACGAAGGTGTGTATGAGGAGTGAGTAAGTGGAACGAAGGTGTGTATGAGGAGTGAGTAAGTGGAACGAAGGTGTGTATGAGGAGTGAGTAAGTGGAACGAAGGTGTGTATGAGGAGTGAGTAAGTGGAACGAAGGTGTGTATGAGGAGTGAGTAGTGGAACGAAGGTGTGTATGAGGAGTGAGTAAGTGGAACGAAGGTGTGTATGTGGAGTGAGTAAGTGGAACGAAGGTGTGTTTGAGGAGTGAGTAAATGGAACGAAGGTGTGTATGAGGAGTGAGTAAGTGGAACGAATGTGTGTATGAGGAGTGAGTAAGTGGAACGAATGTGTGTATGAGGAGTGAGTAAATGGAACGAAGGTGTGTATGAGGAGTGAGTAAGTGGAACGAAGGTGTGTATGAGGAGTGAGTAAGTGGAACGAAGGTGTGTATGAGGAGTGAGTAAGTGGAACGAAGGTGTGTATGAGGAGTGAGTAAGTGGAACGAAGGTGTGTATGAGGAGTGAGTAAGTGGAACGAAGGTGTGTATGAGGAGTGAGTAAGTGGAACGAAGGTGTATATGAGGAGTGAGTAAGTGGAACGAATGTGGAGTGAGTGAATGAATGTGTATTAGATGGAGTGAGCGAGTGAATGAATGTGTATTAGCTGGAGTGAGCGAGTGAGTGCTAGCGTGTGAATGAATGTGTGATGAAGAGGGCGGCGAGTGAGGCTGAGCAGCGGGAGCTGCGAGGTGCCCTGGGCGGGGCGGGGCGGGGCGGGGCGTGGAGCGTGGGTGGGAGGGGCGGAAGCCCCGGCAGCGGCGCGGCGCGGCGCGGCGCCGGGCCGGGCCACGAGGGCGCCCTGCTTTATTAATAAGCTATTTCTGGGGAGGCCCCACCTCCCACCGGCCCCGCCCCGCCACGCGCGCCGCGCAGTTATTTCGGGTGGCGGCGGGGGAGGGCAGCGCGTATCCGGCTGGCGGAGGCTCACTCCGCCCCGCCCCGCCCCTTTCTCCACCCCCGCCCCGCCGCCGCACAGAGGGCCTGAACACGTGGAGTAGTAAGCATAGATTAAAGTGGCAAAGAAAGGACAACGGTTTATTATTGTTTCTGTATATACGTAAATTCTATGCTTCGATTACTATGGTTTGGGAATCTGAACCGTTAGGAACAATACGTCGAAGTTAGAAAAATGTCGGTCACATATGAATTAAAATGTTGTTGGTCTTGCAACTGAAAAATTGCAATTTTTTACGTTTTTTTTTATTGAAAAGAAAAAAGGGGGGTAAAATTTGGTGTGTTTCATCGAGACTGTGAATTTCGAAAGGTTCCCCTAAGGACTGCCAATGAAATGTGGACACAGAAGTGGCAGACGCCTTGTGGGTAAAATGAGTTTGGGAGGTCAGTGGAAAATCGAACGGGAGACATCATCCTAGAAAGACAGTCGCAAAAGAAGAGGGGACCGGGAGAGGTAGAACTGATGTCACTGCAGTGTCTCTAACCGAGAGGACCTAGGTGTCCTAGGTCGAGGCCCGATGGGGGCAGGATTTAGCTTTTCAGCTAGGTCGAGTTCAGTCGCTGTCTGGAGGAGAATTCTAGCGGCCTACAGGTCTGATCAGTAGTTTTCCGTGGTTTCTCCGATCCACACCAGGCGAATGCCGGAGCAGTACCCTAACAAACGGGCCACGAACCGCGCGCGATCTGTCCTTCCTCTTCCTTGTCCTATCCTCTCCCTTTACACACACACACAAACATGCACTACACTGCCACACATGCTGGGAGACAGGTCGGGAGCTTAGAGCTTGTCCCGGCTGGGGCGGTGCCCCGCTGGTGGGAGAGTCCTGGTTAGGGGATAACCCCACTAGCTGACGGTAGGTCGGCGCCGGATCTCGCCATCCAGCGGGGGAAGATCACCGCCATCTCCCGAGAAAAAACATGCACTACACTAACGGGACTAATGACCATAGCAGTTGGCGCGCCCGGAATCACTAACAATCAGTTAATCAGGGAAGAGGGGCTTAAATCCGGCAATATTGAGATTGTTTTCCGGAGTAGCAGGGGTGACGCGAAGGGACGAGACGAGGAGAAAACTGAGTGCGATGAGTTTGTGAGGGTTGTGGCCCAGTGTGCGCCGTGGCCGGTGGAATCAGCCGCGCCACGTCGAGGAGCGGAGCGGAGCGGAGCGGGGCGGGGCGGGGCGGGGCGGGGCGGGAGCGGGGCGGGAGCGGAGCGGGGCGGGGTGGGAGCGGGGCGGGGTGGGAGCGGGGCGGGAGCGGGGCGGGAGCGGGGTGGGCGCCGGCTTCGTTCTTTGCGCGGCCCAGGAAGACATAAATCGCGGCCGCCGAGTATGCGAATCATGGGACGCTTTTAAAAATACGCCATTCAGCGGGGAAATCGAAAATAAACGCGCGCACTCGCCTCTTACGAAAGCTTCCGGGGATTGTTGCTTTCGCAGGTCGCCCATAATGTTTTGCGAACATTTTTGAGCGTGTTATTGCTGGTAGGGTAATTGGTACTTGTAAATGCCTCTCGTTTGTGGACCCGAACTTGGATTAGTTATCATTAAGTTAATATGGAACAAATAAGGCACGCTATACAAGTTGGACATTTACAACTAAGACCTTTATTTATTGTATACTGTACGTTGTTCAAATTTTTTGTTACACCACTTTATAAGAATAATTTGTAGAAATAAGGAAATGTCTTTTGTTTTTATACAAGCACTCATCATGTAGGCCATCCTTAGATACAGCTTATGTTTCGTGTATTCTTAACGGCAAACATTTTTTTTCTTAAATGTCACAATTATTTATCTAATTTGGCATAATTCCTTGATGTGTAATGCAAGAACTACGTAAAAAATGTTCAATAGGAACATGATTTGGAAAACTGAAACAACACACATCCTTCCGGCTAAGAGAATAGGAAACTAAGTAATTGGAGAAAGTCTGTGCCATTCTTGGCACCATTGGGTTCAGTCTCGAGATTGAAATTAGCAAGGTAAATATACCTGAACACGTTTTTATTCGGAACAGAAGCTTCCCAACCTTAAGTCTTCTATTACGTCCGTCCTCAATCACCTCTGTAGGTGGTCCAAGGGCTTCACAAAAACATGCCCTCCGGTCCCTCGGCAGGTCTTAGAGGGGACGATCCAATTTAAAGATTGCCTCGTTCCCCAGCCTTTCGAAATAACCCCTAACCCCTCCGTAGGTGGTCTGAGGACTACGCAATCGTTACATTGATTGATTGATTTTTTTCGTGTTTCCAGGCGCGTCAACTGCTTCGGTCCCTTTAGTGTAGTGCATGTATTTTTTGGGTGGCGGTGATCTTCTCCCGCTGGATGGCGAGATCCGGCGCCGACCTACCGTCGGCTAGTGGGGCTTCCCCCTAACCAGGACTCTGCCACCAGCGGGGCACCGCACCAGGCGGGACAAGCTCTAAGCTCCCGACCGGTCTCACGGAACATATGGTAGTGTAGTGCATGCTAGTGTAAGTGTGTGTGTGTGTAAGGGGAGAGGATAGGACAAGGAAGAGGAAGGAAAGATCGCGCGCGGTCCGTGGCCCGTTTGGTAGGGTACTGCTCCGGCATTCGCTTGGTGTTGATCGGAAAAAACACGGAAAACTACCGATCAGAGCAGCCGGCCGCTAGAATTCTCCTCCAGACAGCGACTGAATTCGACCTAGCTGAAAAGCTAGTGTCGAAAATCCTGCCGCCGTGGGGAGTGGGAACCTAGGACCTCCCGGTCAGAGGCGCTGCAGTGACATCAGTTGATGCACTGAGCCACCGCTCCCGGTCACAATCGTTACAAACCTGGGGTGCTCGGCCCTTTATATATTTCGATTCGTTTATCTTGTTATTGGCTTGATTTATAACGAAGCATTACCCATTGTCAAATAAGCCCTCGCGGCCGTGTTGATCTGACAGTAGGCTCTCAATGCCACGCCAGCAATGTGGCAGCAGTGGGAGGAAGAAGAAGCAATAATGGATTTACTTTTTGGTGATGAAGATAGTGCATGGCCTTACACCGATCCGACTGCGCAACCAAGAAGCACTCGTGGACCAATGGTGCTTGTGTGCTCAGATAAGGAAATCTTAAATGTTATTGGATTATACGAACTATCGACTCGTACTATCAGTCTAACTTTAAATTACAAATGCAATACCATTGTGTTAAATAGGGATTGGCATGGAAATTGGTTGTTTTGTAGAAGATAATACTATATCATTAAATGGTCAGCTATTTAGTGGTTAATTGTTCTATTTATGGCGTTCCTATGAAAACGTCATTTTAGTTATGTCACTGATGGCGTACTTACTCATCCAAGGACCTTTTTTTTTTTTTTTTTTTTTTTTTTTTGGGAATGAAATGGAGGAATTTTAATGAAAATTCATCCATTATGGAAATAAAACTCAACGAGTCTAGAGTCCACTCTTTATGTGAGTTAGCGCCTGAAATCTGTACACTCGGTTGACATCACAAATAAGGAACACGGCTAAAAAGCCCAAAACACCGACTTCGTAGCTTTTTGAGGGTCTTTTACCTACAGTAAATCTACAACATTAGACAGTCGGCTTTACGTCCCCTCCGAAGGAAGGATTGCGAAGTATTTTTTCGCACTTAAAAATCCATAGTTTAGATTGGGTTTGATCCCGCAAACGTGGGCATAACAGCCCGATTCACTAACCATTATGCTACAAGCCACACATCTAATTTTGTTTATTCCCTAGCCCCCACTCTTTATCACACAGCACTTCCTCCACCGTAATAAAAAACTCTTCAGCCCTCAAAAAGCATGAAAATTCACACGCTGTATTAAATAATATCTAGTGTTTCATCGTGTAAATTCGTTCACCGTATCCGAATGTTAGTGTTTCTTGCACGGCGAAGCGTTTTAGCAATCATGAGATCAGTAGTGGGTGAAGTCGAGAAAGACGTTTTGTACAAACGTTTAGGTCGAAATGGAAGAAGCTATAAATTGTGGCGATAAAGTATGCTAAATAGCCATACTGCCACATCCTCTTGATTCGCATTTATTCGTCTCGACACTAGAGATTCCCAGTAACCATTGTTACTGGGAATCTCTATATATAGTTAATATAATAGTTAGTTAGTATAATATACAGTTCGTAGCACACACTTCCGCTAGTGTGAGAACAAATTCCATATAGCATGATCGATAACTATGCGCCCGCTAAATCCGGCCGAATAACAGGACCTGGCGGGGCCTGCTGACGCTTTTTTAAATTTGTTGCGTTTACAACTTGATGCAACGCGTCTCCAAGCCCCTTAAGGGGCGTTGAGCGCTTTGCGCTGGGGAGTAATCCTCCGTTTAATTTGCGCGCTTGGGCAGTGATCCTACATTACCCTTATGTCATGTCACGTCACGTCGCTGTCAGTTGTCAAGAGGACCGCCAGGTAGCATCTCCGCGTACGCGCCTCCTGCTACGCGCTCCTGCGTCACTACCCAACGGTCAGAATTGGGAAGGAATTAGGAAAGAGTAGGGTTTAGGACACTTCACACGGGTTGGTCTAGCCCTTGTGAAGCAGCCAAACTCGTTTTGTTGGAACAAATATCACCCGAGATTCGACGGGAATCGAACCCGGACCTCAGTGGTGAAAGGCTAGCGACTTCGCCATGTGCCACGAGCGTGCTCTATTTCGCTTCGAGTTCCGATTTCGAGTTGGCGCATGCGCAGATGCTCCAAACCGCAGTCGATTGTTTGACGCCATACCATCTTGCGCGCGTATCGTATTCCATCGCGTCGTGGAACGGAGGTGTGTAAGAAAGGGGGGGTGTTGTCGCCCCTCCCCTCGCGTCGCGCACGGTCTTCCTTCCGGCGGAGGCGGCGGCGGTGGCGGCGCCGCCGGAAGCGCCCTGCGCGCCCGCTTCCTCCCGCTTCCGCCCGCGCCCAGGGCTGCACAGAGCGGCTCTCGACCACACACGCACGTGTGCGTTTTCCACTCGAGTTGTGAATGGCACTTATGAAGGAGGTTTTGCTCCCTCGGATAGTGATGGCAAATTTTGCCAAAGCATCGGTACATCAATGTTCCGATACATTGCTAAAAGATTTTCGATGCCGATGAAAGTATCGACGAAAAACATCGGTGTTTTAATTATAGACTAATAAACATGCCATTATTAATTACAGTACGTAAAAGGGATATATTTCTTTTGGTTACCAGCAGGTTAGTAGTATGTTAATAAAAATTCTTATCGAATGTAAAGAATAAAATTAATAATAAAGAACGTCGTGTTTTGCTACTGTTCCCTTCAGTCACTTCCGTTAACACACCTTCGAAGTAAAACCACTTAAAATTCCCTCAGACTGCCCAGGCGAAATGTGCAGCGTGATAAAGAGAATGACGCAAAACAACGATTTTCTGTGGATTGCTGCTACTCTACAACGTGCCCCTTTATTGAAAAAAAAATCAAAAATAAAAACGACATCGATGTTTTTGCAACAAAATATCGATGTGAAGAAAACATCGGAAGCAAAATACGATGTTAATATATCGATGTTTCTGGTGAAAAACATTTTTTTTTTTTTTTTTTTTTTTTTTTTTTCTATCGCTACCCTCGGACGATAAAACAATCAAAAGCACCATCGATTTTCTGCGCATGTTCAGTTCGAGTTTTGCGTATCTTTTCCGCATGCGCCGAAGATCTATAGTGCTTTCGATTGTTTTAACGGTCGAGGGTACAAAAACTCCCTATTTGGAGCTCTCTGATTGGTTATTGTTAATATTTAAATTTTCTGTCTACTTGACAGCTAACAGCTGACTGGGAAGAGGTGGTTCCGTTATTCAGTCAGAGGTTTCAAACACTGCTACTGCTTAAGAAGAAACTGTCCCTACTTAAGAAAATGAAATGTTACTGCGCGAAGAAACTGTAAATTGAAGAGTGCCATTACTTCTTTGGTTATGCATCATGTGTGTATTTATGTGTCGTCTAATGTCGTGTGCTCTTATGGAGATTTGTTTCTTGCGACTGTTGTGATCTGAGGCAAGAACGGTCAACCGACCACATGTCTGTCGTTCGAATAAGTAGCAAGATCGTTGTACCCCCAACCCAGCTGTCAAGTTGGCAGAAATGTTATTGGGACCAAGTAATGGCGGCGCGCGAAACACACAAGTATCAGTTGCTGGCTCGTTCTCGAAAAATACGTGGTGCGGTGATTGCAAGAATATGCAAATTTGTGATGTTCATCTTGGTTATTATATAAATGAGTGTGGAGCTGAATTTTCACCTGCGAGTTGTGAAATAAATGAGAGACGAATGCAATCCGTTTTGTAAACAGGAAACTCAAAAGTGAAGTAAGATATGGACATCAGATTAATTATCTGATTTAACATGCTCATTCAATTCCCATTCATTGACACAATTTTATTCTCAAAATTGATTTTGAATGAATTGTTGCTATGATGTTATAAAAGAGAACAATATCGATATTCACTTACCACTCCTAAAATTGTACTTCCTAACCTTAATGTTAACATTGACGGAATAAAAGTATGAAATTATAGAATTCACTGTGAATTATTTTCAAAGTACAGCAGCGGGGGAAGTAAAACATATCCAAAACAATATGTAAATGCCATCAAATCAAGGTCCAGGTTAAGAACAATGAATTGTAAGTTGAAATGATAACTGATTGTTCGTAGATTAACAGACAGTAAGCAAACTTTACTATGAAACTTACGAAAAGACAATACAATTTGGGTGATAGTGTATGCCTTTTTATGGTAAGCTGAAAATAATCACTCATAAAAGTATAATAAAAATTCATGTGTATTCAACTGGTGAACAGTTGGATATTTTTTTTTTTTTTTTTAATTTATTTATTTTCTTCGGCAGCTGATACTTGTGTTTCGCGCGTGGCCATCACTGACCAGTCAGAGAGCTCGAAATAAGACCCCTTTACAGCTCTACTGGAAATGACAACATGCGACCGCGGCGCTCATGCGAAAAGGCAGGCGCCGTCGCAGACGAAAAATGACCGTGTTAAACGAGCTTGTTTTACACGGTCATTTTTCGTCGGTACAGAAAAGTGACGGACCAGACTGGATGTGATTTGTCCGAAAAAGCTCCGCATTCTTCATTTTTCGGTATAGATGTAATCCAGTTCAACGACCGGCTCCCGGCGTCAATTTTTGGACCTTCCTCAGCTTTGCTGTGCGTGCGATATGATTTGTAGTACAGTTAGAGCGTTCTACTGTGTTGAATGAAGTGATTATGTAAGCAAACTGTGTTCGAATGTCTTCTTGTTTCGTGCCCTATCCAAATATAACCTAACTAAATTTGTTACTGTTTGATCGTCAGCGCTTTTTACGCGTCCAGAGAAAATATTTTTATCACGATCACGTGCAGAAAACGAAATGACTACGGTGTAAAACGCTCCATCTCGTTCAGCCAGTTTCGACATGTACCAGTAGCGCGTAGAAATGAACGACCCTTTTCCATTCATTTTCTGTATAGAGCTAGTGGTGCTAAAACAGCAGTGCTTTCTCCCGCGTATTTTCACGCGAAATTACGCGAAAAGTACTCAAATTTTCGAAAATTTGTACATGACGTTATTTCAAAATCTATGTTTAAGGAACAGATTTCATTAAGGGAAAAATCTTTATCTAAAATATTTTGGTTGTGGGAAGACTCCGAAAAATAAATTGAACTGTTTTTCGAAATATCAGAGGTTTTCAATGAACATGAGACGTGCACCATTTTCCTAAACATCCTTCACATTATCCAACAACAAATTTTAATAAAAAACTATGGTCTTTTTTTTATTTGGGAAATGTTCCGGGGGCTTCATGTAAAGTACTCCCAAAATTGAAATATCGGTTTCAAATTCAAGGGGCGGCGACATCTGCCTGATCGTTGGGGGAAAATCAATTTTTTAGAAAATGGGCTGAACGGTTTAGCCGCTAGCGTTGTTCACAAACAGACGTTTTGCCGTCAATCAACTTTTTGGTATCAATGACCTACAAAACTTGGACATCCTCTACACCACGTGTTAGAAGATTTTTTTTCTAAATTTAGCATCTGGATTTATCCGATTTATCCGCTCTGTAAGAAGAGTATTTCTGCCGAAAAATCGCAGTTTTTCGCGCAGCATTACATAACTTTCTCCCTACAAAGTAAAAATGGAAAGAAAAAAACTTGTAAAACGGGCTTTAGAGCCTGAGGCGGGATATGATTTGTTCGAGAGGTTTGGCACGGTGCGGCTTATCCGCGCAGTTTCTCGCGAGCACTCGTTTCTCTAGATGTGTGCCGAGTGGGTTAGTTTGGTTATTTGGACGACGGAACTACACTGTCAGAAATATTAAATTTAATGCACACTAGTGTATTATGTACGTGAAAATTAATGTACCTTGTGCGTTAAAAAGACCTTAATATATTTGTACATAAAATGTATTGCTTCAATATAGATTTAATGTAGAGATTTCACGTTTCTCCATTCGCAATTTGCCTCATCATCATTCATGTCATGTACTCGGTCAATATCATTTGTTTATTCATTCCGTAAAGCTTTTACTGTAATGTACGTATGTACATTCATGTTAAGTACTTTAATGTAATTTAAATTAAAGTATTGCAGAAATGTCTGACAATATAATGTATCAAATCAATAATTCGTTTTTTAGAGCTAAATATTTTTTGTTGCACAGGAGCGAACATTTGACTATCAGATTTTGTCAACAAACGTCGTTCTTATTATGAATTATTTATTAAGCTTTCTAATGGAGTCGGGTAGGTATTGCAGGGCTCATCAAAACGTGCGCGTGTAAAGCAGCAATCGACTGGATTTTTGAGCCTCAGAGCGGGCGCCAACACGAAATCGATCCCGAAGTGATAGCGGAGCCCGCTATTCCACCGGTTTAGCGGGCGACTTTTATCGCATTGTAATCGATCGCTCGGTCATGCTATATAGAATTTGTTTCCGACTGTGGATGCAGTGTGTGCTGTGAAAAATATTTTCTCATGCTGCAAAGAGGTACACCACTTTGATGCTCGATTGTTAATACGTAGTGATAGCAGAGAGTGTATTCAGGACTTGTTCTGTATTCGGGCTGTGACTCCCAAACGAGTGAATACGTGGATATAACAAAATGCTCGTAAAATTAAATTAGAGTGTTTGCACCCTCGAACGTTAAATGATTCGAAAACAGTATCGATCTTCTGTGCATACGCAGTTAAAGTTTCGCTCCACTTTTTTTCATTTGCGCATTCGGTAAAGATCGATTGTACTGTCTATTACGGGGTACTTTAACTCTCTAGTTTGTGCTCCCTCGAACGTTAAAGCACTATCGATCTTCTGCGCATGCGCAGTTCACGTTTCGCATCACTTTCGTGCATCTGCGCATGCTAGATAGATAGTGCTTTCGATAGCTGTCTGCTAAGGCGTGGAAAAACTCTCTAATGAGGTCTCATAAGAACGCTGATCGCGAGAAACAAACAGGTTTTGACCATTTTACATAGAAAAGTTCAGTACCATGGCCTACCACTTTTGAACGGCCTGGGCTGGATATATTAGTTAGGTTTTGAAATACAATCTCTCTTTTAGGCTCGAATGGTTAACCAGGATGTGAAAGAAAGAAAAAATCGTGTGGAACTGTTGAAATCGTGAAGCCACATCTCATTTCTCGCGGCGCTCGAGCACCCATACCGGTAGCGGTAGCTCAGCGCATCAACTGATGTCACTGCAGCGCCTCTGACCGGGAGGTCCTAGGTTACACTCCCCACGGCGGCAGGATTTTCGACACTAACTCTTCAGCTAGGTCGAATTCAGTCGCTGTCTAGAGGAGAATTCTAGCGACCGGCTGCTCTGGTCGGTAGTTTTCCGTGGTTTCTCCGATCAACACCAGGCCAAGGCCGGAGCAGTACCCTAACAAACAGGTCACGGGCAGCGCGCGATCTGTCCTTCTTCCTTGTCCGATCCTCTCCCCTTCAACACACACGTACACTAACATGCACTACACTACCACGTATTCCGGGAGACCGGTCGGGAGCTTGGAACTTGTCCCGGCTGGGGCAAGCCAACTGCTCGTTTATGGGTGCTCGATTGATTGATTTTTTTCGTGTTTCCGGGCGCGTCAACTGCTTTGGTCATTAGTCCCGTTACTGTAGTGCATGTTTTTTCTCGGGAGATGGCAGTGATCTTCCCCCGTTGGTAGGAGAGTGCTGGTTAGGGGGAAACCCCGTTAGCCGACGGTAGGTCGGCGCCGGATATCGCCATCCAGCGGAGGAAGATCACCGCTATCTCCCGAGGAAAAAACACGCACTACACTAACGGGACTAATGACCAAAGCAGTTGACGCGCCCGGAAACACGAAGAAGTCAATCAATCGAGCACCCATAAACGAGCAGTTGATATCAAATGCTTTAAAGACACGTACGCAATGGAGGCTCGTGCAGGACCCTTAAAAGGAGGAAAGAAGTCGGTTAAATGCTATTACATTAAATAAAACAAATTAGATTACATGCGGATGTAAACGAAAAGCGAGAGAGAAAGACTTATCGGTCTCTGTTTGCCCTATCATCCGGGTTTCCGCCAGCCCACGGTGTGAGATATAGCGTGTCTCTTCCTACGTCCTAGCCCATGATTCATGCGTGTGGGGGCTTTGGCCCCCGACAAGACCTAGAGTTTTCGTTTACCGTCCTTTATTTGACAAAATTGATTCATTTATGCTGGAATTTTGTAATTGTTTTAACAATAGTATTGTATAGTATCATAGCTTCTACACGACATAAATAATATACAATGTAATATGAAATTTGCTTATTATTTAACAAAAATCTACCATCCCCCTTCAAACGACTCTCAGATTGTTTTTCTAACTATTTTGTGAAGTCTTCCTAAGTATTTCTTGCATTTATGCTAAATTGTTTGTGAGAAAAAATAGCCTAAAAATATATAATGTAATGTAGGGTGAGATACGGGCTACATGAACCCCTTTTGGGAGTGATGGATAAATTTTCATGACAAGGTGGCTACAAAGACCGTTTCTTTCACGTGTTTTACTTGGTGTGCACAAGAAATGAGATTCGTCTAAAAAAAATGTCATTTTTAGTTGAGTGTTGAAATAGTAGTTTATGCAATTAGTTTATAATGCTAGCATTGCACGAATACATGTTTTGAAAACGAGCGACGTTAGAACTGCCTTTTTTAAATTTGTGTGAATGCAACCAAGCAACATTATATACGAGTTGCATGCTTCTGTGTGTGTGTGTGTGTGTGTGTGTGAGGTGTATGTGTGTGTGTGAGGTGTATGTGTGTGTGTGAGGTGTATGTGTGTGTGTGAGGTGTATGTGTGTGTGAGGTGTATGTGTGTGTGAGGTGTGTGTGTGTGTGTGTGAGGTGTGTGTGTGTGTGTGAGGTGTGTGTGTGTGTGAGGTGTATGTGTGTGTGTGTGAGGTGTATGTGTGTGTGTGTGTGAGGTGTATGTGTGTGTGTGTGTGTGAGGTGTATGTGTGTGTGTGTGTGAGGTGTATGTGTGTGTGTGTGAGGTGTATGTGTGTGTGTGTGAGGTGTATGTGTGTGTGTGTGAGGTGTGTGTGTGTGTGTGAGGTGTGTGTGTGTGTGTGTGTGAGGTGTGTGTGTGTGTGTGAGGTGTGTGTGTGTGTGAGGTGTGTGTGTGTGTGAGGTGTGTGTGTGTGTGTGTGTGTGTGAGGGGTGTGTGTGTGTGTGAGGGGTGTGTGTGTGTGTGTGAGGTGTGTGTGTGTGACTTATACAATTTTCAGAGAATCATACTTAATTTTGCGAAACAACTCTCTTGTAACGTCTCGGATATTTGACACCTGTGCGAGAAAACAGTGGGTGGCTGTTCCGTTTACCTCTACTTCCCCACGACTCTCGGTGCAATTGCCTGAACGCGATGACGCAATCGTTCGTGCCGTAAAATCTAATAGTCATTATTTGTGCCGTAAAATGTCAGATTATGAACGTTTTCTTGCAACAACAGGTCGTTTATAATGCTGTTACACAAAAATAAATAAAATTTAAAATTCGTTTGTTTTTGTAGTACATAATTTATAAAACCACAAGGCAGTCTGTATTTGGAGTAAAACACTTTGTCTTTGCCCAATAAAGAGCTCCGCCCGGATGAATACGGTCCCGTACAATAGTATTTGCGATGTAACATTATTCGTATGCACTCACAATGTCTTCTGGCCGATCCATATTGAATTGGCGTTGACAAAAGCAAATTCGCAGGTCCGTTTGATAAAACAGGGTTCTCCTGTTTCGTCTGTCACCCATTCCATCATTGCTTCTTCATTCAGATAATGTCAATAACAATTCCATTCAATGGTTTTTATTTCTTAATTAACGTTTTTGAATTATGTTAAATAAGTGGGAGGGTAATGTGTAGGAACTATGCCTTTTGGTCTGTAAGATGTGGAGGAGAATAGGGGGAAAATCTCCCAAGGACCTCCTCTTACATCAATGCAGTTCTGCCGCCTACAGTAAGTCTGTCAACAAATCATCAATATCTCTCCATAAAATCATTCATACGACGGAACACCACAAGGTCGAAGCTCAGGCGTTGTAATATGCACTTCGATTTTTCTACAGTGGCCGATGATCTTATTTCATTGTTACAACTTCTGCCTCATAATATGAACCTTTTTAATTAATTCGCGAACGTCCTTCTCAACGGGGCTCGTGGCTTTAGAAACGCTCTTACCGCGGTTAGAGATTCATTTTACAGGTCGGTCAAAAAGTAATGGTTATTCTTTATCGTAGGCTTCCGCGGCCAGTCATGATCTGGGCTGTCCGGGTGACGCCGCGTCGAAGGCTGGGGTGCTGACGTTTCGACCGACATATCGCGGTCCTCTTCAGGGCAGTACTTACTGTCAGGACTGTCGGTCGAAACGTCGGCACCCCAGCCTTCGACGCGGCGTCACCCGGACAGCCCAGTTCAATGGTTATTCTACTTCATTTTCCACATATTTACCATCGACTTGTACGGCTTCGCGCCAGGGTGAAGGGCGTGCTTGCCTTACCAGTACCAAGTATTTTCCTGACAACGTAGCATTTCCTTCACTTCGGGACATCTTCAATTTTTCCTCCGCGAGAAGCGTTTTTCAGTGACTCAAAGTGATGGAAATCGGAGGGGCTAAATCGGGACTCTATGGTGGATGGGGAAGCACAGTACAAACCATTTTTGTCAGTGCTTCTCTTCATGCGACACTTGTGTGCAGGCGTGCATTATCGTGCAAACATTGCGCACAATTCTTTTGGGAGTGAATTCGCGGGAAATGCTTCTTTAGATTGTTGAGAGTGTTGATGTAAGAATTTGAATTGATGGTACTGCCTTTGGGCGTAACATCTAGATGAATGATAGCATCAATATCCCAAAAGACATTGATCAGCCTGTCAGGACGCGTGGCTGTGGCGGGATGCCCGGAGCGCGGCAAATCGTGGAGACCGCATTCTTCACTTTCCGAAGCTCTAACTCGTTTACCCAAACGTCCAGCGGTACTCCTGGCGACAGCAGAGGTGCCATAACACTGCGCACAAGCCTCTGTGGATGTTGGCAACAGTTTCCTTCTCCGCAACGAGGAAGTCAATCACATCTCACTGTAACGTACGTCGTCTACAGCCGCCATTTTATCAGTTCGTTAAGGAATTGCCATCTATAGGAGAGATTTGAAACTTTGTACATTAACGCTGGAAATACGAAACTTTGAAAGGTTAACAACTACAACTGTCTACCAATATTAATGCATGAAGGGGAAAATGTGGGACAGTGCTATCTGACGGACTCTCGTATAAGGTGTAACAATGACCAGGAGCCTCAACATGAGCCTTAGGTAATCGTAAATGAATCATAAATATCGGTATTTTAGCTAAGAAAAAGCAACAATAATTCTTAAATATATAAACTATTAATCTCATCACCTCAAAATCCATATAAATACAAAGTCCCATTTCTTGCATAAAAACTTAACAGCCACTATGAAACAATCGACGTTACAGGGGAATCCATCGGTCTTCCAGGCGGACGGCTTGTCTGTTGGTCGCGTGACGGAGCGGAGGTGGTTGGGCGGTTGGGTGGTTGGGATTCGCGCAGCCGCCGCCCGCCGGGTCGGTTCGTTGGCCCTGGCCGGGCGTTGCGGGGCGAGGGCGCGGGCGCGGGCGAGAGCGTGGGCGGCGAGCTGGGCGCGCGGATCGATGCGCGAGCCAGCGGGCGGGTGGGTGAAGGGCGGGCGGGGCGCTCCATTCACCCGCAGGGGCGACGCCGCCGCCGCCGCAGACGCCCTTCGCCCTTGCAGCAGCAGCAGCAGCAGACGTTCTGTCGGCCCCGACTGCGGTCGCGCTTCCCGGAGGTGCGCGCGTTGTTCCAAGGACCAGCGCGCTCATTCAGCCGGGCGCGCCGCTAGCCATTCATGCAGGTATCGCGTGCCCCCCCAGATGACGTTCGCTGAAGTTGCCGTGTACCGTAGCTGTTTAGAACGTAAGGGGGAGAGTGTCGGAACTCCGACAGTAAAACGTTTTATTCGAACGGTGCAAGAGTTCCTGGATTCATGTCTGTGGGACTCTGTTCATCCATTCATGTATGTAGCCATCCGCGCGTCTATCCATTCATGTATTAGCTCGTCCGTCTGTCCGTTCATGTACGTAGACGCCCAACTATCCGTCGTGTATTCAGGGATCCATTCATGTATTCGCGCATCCAACCATCCGTTCTCTCGTCCATCCTTGCAACGCCATTATATAATTGTTATTTATTCATGTGTACATTTTATGTGAATGTTTTACTTCAAATTTTGCTTCGAGCATTTTATATTTTCTCTCTATAATAATAAACGTATTTATATTGTAAGCATTTATTTATTTATTTTGAAATAATTTCAACTGTACGTTTTTTACAATATTATTTAAAATTGTAATAGAGAATGTTGGATTGTGTAATATATCCGGCAGGAGGGCGGGCTCTCTTTTTGTCACTAAGATGGCTCAGGGCATCAACTGATGTCACTGCCGTGCCTCTAACCGGTAGGTTCAAGGTTCAAATCCCAACGGTGGGAGGATTTTCGGCAGTAGCTACACAACTACCGGGCAGTAGCCACACAACCAGGTCGAATTCAGGCGCTGTGCGGAGGAGAATTCTAGTGGCCGACTGCTCTGATCGGTAGTTTTCCGTGTTTATTTCAATCAACACCAGGTGAATGACGGAGCAGTACCCTAACGTAAGGGCCACGGTCCGCGCGCGATCTTCCGTCCTCTTCCTTGTCCTATCCTCACCCCTTACTTATTCACACACTGGCACATCACTGTCACACATGCCGGTAGACCGGTCGGGAGCTTAGTGCTTGTCCCGGCTGGGGCGGTGCCCCGCTGGTGGGAGAGTCCTGGTTAGGAGGAAACCCCACTAGCCAACGGTAGGTCGGTGCCGGATCTCGCCATCCAGCGGGGGAGATCACCACCACAACCTCCTCCCCGAGAAAAAAAAAGAAAAAAAAACGTGCACTACTCGATGAGAGCTTGTGACCGTAGCAATTGATTATTTTTACGTGGTTGGCCGGCAGAGCGTTGCAGTTGCGAGCGCCGCCGTGCGCGCGCGGTGGCTCTCGTCTCCGAGAGGGCGCTGGGGTTGCGTGGGCGAGCGGAGGCCTCGTGACAAATGCGACGACGCTGCTTCCGTCGCCCGCTGGATGGGCTCTCGCATCATTAACACGCACTCGCCAAATGGACGTAATTTGTCTCGCTGTCGCGGAGGTTGAGTTCCTTTTTCTTTTAATTCGCTGATGAAAATCACATAGCGGCAGAAGCTCTTTTCCCCATTTGGGAGAGTTTCTAGTGCTTTCCGACGAGGGAGGGCGGGGGGAGGGGGGAGTGTGCAGCTGGCCCTGACGGCGCGCTTTTACGGGTGGCTCTGGAAAAAAAAGAGAGGGAGGGAAGGAAGGAAGGAAGGAAGGAGGAGAAATAAAAAGACTGCGACCTGTGTTGCTTCAACGTTGCATAAACCACGCATGGGCTATGTGAGTTAACCCTGATCCGCTTCCAACGGGCAGGTAGCTGGCAGCGTCATAACTTTTCACTTCCGGATACCGAGGTTCAATTTCCCGTCGATCCATGTTGAATTTGTGGTGGACGAGCCGTGTTCGCTGCAGGTTTTCTCAGGGTTCTCCCGATTTCGCTGCCACTCGTTGCATCATTGCTTCATTATCCTCTATGTATGGATATTTCAACTGGCGGCCCGCGGGCCGCATGTGGCCCGCAGTGCCATTTTTTTTGTGGCCCGCGAAAGGTTATCAGTCAAAAGTGGAAATCTCTTGCATCCATGTCAGGCGAGAACATTGTGCGCCTAGCGCAGTGCTCTGCCGTGGTCAACGTCCCCTTTATGTAAATATAGGTGAAGTTTAAATTTAAGAATTTTTTCTAGTAAATTCGGAAATCCAAAATCATACCAATGTGATTCACTGCGTGTATGCATGGTACGGCTTAATATCACGCAATGCGGGATAGAAATACCCCCTTGCCCGTTTCAGAGCAGCCCGGCAAAGTGCCGAGATCTACAGTACTGGGAAGTCGGGTGTGGATCGCTCGAGTAATGAAGATATGCCCCGCAACCAAATTGAAGGCGTTAGTTGTGGCCCTTGAACCCTTTCAAGTTGGAGACCCCTGCTATACATCATACTCTTAAATTGCCTATCAATAGAAATCATTCATCCATTTCAGGAATGGCCACAAGGCTTAAACATCGTTGCTTAAACATAACTTGCATCGTAAACAATAGAAAAATGCTTCTCTATTGGGTGACACGTGGTGTAGCGGTTACGTCGCAAGTCTTCTACAGCTGAGCCAAGGATTTAAATCCCTCGATCGATCTTGTGCATGAATGTTGAACGAAGCGGATTCGCAGCAGGTTTTCTCCGGGTTCTCCCGTCACCCTGACCCTTATTCCGCCGGTACTCCATCATTCATTCTCTTATTCACCCGTATGCATCTACCCTCTTAGAAATGTAATAGTGGATCAAGTGCTGGAATCTCAATGAATTAATCATCTGCTCCGTTATTGCTTCTTGTAACGCTATAGCTTGTAACGCTATATTTTTAATATTTTTGCGGCAAAGATCGGATAGTTAGAAAGCTTATTCCCAAAGTGACGTTATCTCCATGAAAGCTAATTGTTTTGAGGAAGGAAAAGAATACACATCCACATTCAGCCTTATAATTTCAGATAGTACCCAACGGTTTTCGGATACTATTGAACATAAGAGACGCAATTTTTTTAACAACACGTGGCAATCTGATGATATACAGATATACAACTAGACAAACGAAATCGAGATTCGTCATTTTGGGAGTAAGTTCTTCACTTGGTAGTTTCTGTCGTGGGCAATTATGGAATGGTAAATTGCGATTTATGTTAAGGAAACTATATGTACTTCTTTTTCTTTCCTCCCCACGCTCGGAACGTAAAAATGCCATTACGCAGAATTGGAAAAAGTAACCCTAACCAACAGATTGATTGGTCATAACGTGCGCGTCAATTGCAAAGGCCATTAGTCGCGTAAGTGTAGTGCATGTTATCGCAGGATGTGGTTGTGACCTCCCTCCGTATGATTGTCAGATCCACCGCCGACTTAAAAGTCGCCTTACGAGGATTTTCCCTCACCAAGTGTCACTGCCCCAGCCGGGACAAGCCCTGAGCTCCTGACCAGTCTCCCAGCACGTGGGCTAGTGAAGTGTGTGTGCGTGTGTAGGACAGGGAAGAGGAAGTAAAGTTCGCGCGCGGTCCGTGGCCCATTTGTTAGGGTACTGCTCCGTCATTCGCCTGGTGTTGATCAGAGAAACCACGGAAAACTACCGATCAGAGCAGCCTGCCGCTAGAATTCTCCTCCACACAGCTGCTGTATTCGATCCAGGTGACAAGCCTATCCGAGAGAAGTAACTGCCGCATTCGTCTCCATCCCTCCCCATTAAATGTTTCGTAACGCAGTGTTTACTTTTTTTATGGAATGGTGCGCGCGCACGTGTTGATCTGCCTCCCCGTCCCCTCTCTGTGGCTCCCCCGCCGCGCTTCCGCCGGCGCGCGGGCGGAGGGAGGTCGTGGTGCGGAAGTGGCGCCGTTGTGTGGCGAAAGAAGGGCGCGACGCGTGACGCGCCTACAACCTCCCCGAGGTCGCGCCCCGCCACCAAGTCCCCACGTAGCGCAGCGGATCCTCTTGGACTTTACTACCTGTGGTCCGACACTCCCTGATGATGATGATAAAATATTATAATAATAATAATAATAATAACTTATGGCCATATAAATGTTCGCATATCTTTGGAAGAATGGCAAATCGTTATTAGACGGCTCGTCATTTCGATAACAGGGCTCATTCCCAAAAAACCGGGAAGGAAATCTTAAGAACTCTCGAATTAAGAAATAGATATGCGACATGCAGATATTTGTTGACGATAACATTAAGAAAGAGATAAAGATGCGTGAAAAAGTTTAAAAAAAGATGAGGGTATTTTGGTATGTCAATAAATGAAAACACGAAATGTTCTGTTTATTGTTTTTTCTTCTACGAGTATGCACCTGTTTGGAACATTTATTTTTAGAATGTGTGTCTCATGGTTATCTATCTTACAAGAAATAATATTTTAAACTCTATTTCTTGTTGGTATTTTTTTATATTTTGTCGTACGTTAAAAAATGAGAGAATAAAGGTATACAGATATCTTTTATGGGTGTTGGAGTGCCACTTTTAATTTTTTGTACTTACGTAAGTTATGGAACTACTCCAAGACAAACACTGCACCCTGTACGCGCGGAGCGCCTGGCGTGTAGGCTACCCGCATGACGGTGGTGCGCTTCGGGCTATCGCTCTTGCCTGTCTGACAGCCCGTCCTTCGCGGCTGTACGTCCGGGTCGGTGACAGGTAGACGGGCAGATGTTCTAGATCCAGACTTCTAAGATCTCGCGTTTCCAAAGGAATTTCATGTCATCTGACTACGCTGTGCTTGAGTGTCGGTTGCATATTATTTTCTTTCCCTTCGCGTGTCGGCGCAGTGATATTAAATGCAGATCATGCGCTGTTTCATCAAATATTGTAACTAACGCTGAACCCACATTCAGTTACTGTATATATTAGATTTGAACTTTTTTTTCTTTCAAAAAGAAAGATGAACCACCCAATGCTGTTGCAAACAGGGTGTCCATTTTCTGGAAAACTGTGAAAAATAGGGAATTTGTAGGAGAATCGTTAGAAGTTACGGAAAATTTTGAGACTGTTATATAAATAGATTTTATTACCGAAAGAAAGTCTGCAAGTAATAATGACTCAATGTTTATGTGTTAAGATTTTTTTAATTTGTTCTTTAACGCGATGAAATCACAGAACTGACCATTCATACTATCCGTATTTCTTTTAAAAATAGTGTTAATTAATCTACAAAACTTATCAATAAAAAAAGGAAAAATGAAGGAAATGTATGGCCACTTTGACGAATGACCGTGGCTTTTATTTCCCTCTTTTTTCTTCTTTTCTTTTTCACTTATCTTCTGTTAATGAAATAGTGTTCGTGAAATGACCTTATTAGGTATCTCAAATTGGTATTTCCTTATAGTAATGGGAGATCTGGCGTGGGGTGAGGACGCATTCGGTGGAGTACGGTTAGCTTAGCCCGGACTGTTCGCGGGTTCAAAACCGATCGAAGCTGTGGATTTTTGAGGCGGAAAAAGAAACTTTCTTCGCGGTGGAAGTAAAGCCGTCGGTCCCATGTTGTAGATTTACAGTATGTAAAAGATCCTCAGGCCTAAGAGAAGCCCATGAGCAAAATCCGGCCTGTTGCGTCGTCCTAGTTGTACCTCCTTTCTGTGCGAGCTCGTGCAAGGCGCGTAGCGAAATTCAGCCGAAAGAGCAGGTGCGTCGCCGCGGAAAACTAGGCGGAATTGAATTGAATTGAATTGAATTGAGGGTGAAGGGCGCTGCGAGTGGCGGGAGCTTCTGTGTGCCTGTGTGTCGGCGGCGCATTCGCGCAGTGTTCTGGCTTCGGGCCCGCGTTGCATCAACCCTCCCCCCCCCCAGTCGGAGGGGAAGGGGAAAGAAGGGGGAGGGGCGATGGGCGCGGAGAGTGAAAGTGCGGGCGGGGGCAGCAGGTCGAGTCTCCCCTCCCTGCCACGCGGAGACGGAGGGGAAGCGCCCGGCGCCATGCGCTGTTGCCATGCGCGCCCTCCCGCCCCCGACCGGCAACGCCGCCCCGCTAACCGCGCCGAACTCGGGCGACCGTCCGTTCACACGGCCTCGGTGGCGGGTCCCTTCCCGACACGTTTCGGGGCATTACTTACCATGAGGTTTTGATGACCTATAACATCGCCAGAAATGATCAATGTTGTGATGATCAATGTTATTAAATGGCTCTAAAAGCAAAGAAAAATTACGTAAAAAATTTGATCAAAACGGGTTCAGATGAACAACTCACGCTGTAATCGAGGTTTAGTCGCTTTCGTTCAAGTAAACTCAGTTTGCTGACTTGTTGTTTGGAGTGTTCTGTACCAGGAAATGTCTGCCTTTAGTTATCCTGAAATCGGCCGACTTCACAATGGTCCTGATAGATGTCATCGCATCTTTAGATTACATACAACGGCTGACATTACAAATTCTAGATGAAGAAATCGAATAGGCTAGTCAACAGTTCTGTGGAGAACATTTGTTGCATCTCGTAAATAGTATGTAGTGCAAGTACCATTAAAATAATATTAAAATCGATGAAATCAGCGCTAATGCTTTAAAAATAACGTGAAAAGTTAAATAATGATTTGTTAGTTGAAATCGACGACAAAAGCAACAAAAAATGACAAAATGGGTCATTTTCTTTGTTATAACATAAAATGAAAACGAAAGAAAATGACATTTCATTAAAATCCGCTCTCCACTCATCATTCAATATCGTGCAATAAATAATTTGTATCCATAACATTATGTTGGTGGTGGTTCGATCATGGAGTTTACAACTTTGAATTTCCCCCGTGTTCCTCGCTGCCTTCGTTTTACCAGAGCACGTCAAGATACCCATAGCATTCAAGTTCGGCGAGGGGTATCAGGCGTGCTGTAATTTGCGATCGTATTTGTTGCTGCTTTGGAAATACCTTCGACGCGGAAGATTTTTCTTGGGTGTGTAGTTTGTCAATATTAATCGAAACTTTTCTTCCAAAATTCTCTACCCAACCAGTGAAATTGCTTTTCAGTATTGTACTGAATTTATGGGAGGATGAATTATATTTGTTCTGGCAGTGTTAAAAGAAGTCGATCCAGTGGAATTTACAATAGTACATTCTAGCTAAAGAATGGGTAGGACTTCCACCCAATCTAATGCATTGCGACAGTAGAATCTACAGGGCGACAATGGGAGCTCGATTGTAAAACGTAGGCGAGTTGCAGTGTGCCATTAGATATGTGTTACATAATATTTATCACATCTAATGTATAACATTGTTTGAACCAAATTATCTAACACGTCATAAAAATTGCTTCTCCTCTCGACAGAAGGGATTTTTTACCATTCGAAGCTTCTGAACAAACGTTTTCAAATCTTACTGTAAGGTACCACAAGAAACCAGTACCGAAATGAAAACTTTCTACTAACTATTCATCAGCAAATGTCTGATATGCACGCGAAAACATAAGACATAATCTCAAGCTCACAAAATCAACTACAACACTGTCAGTGACAGTTACCAGTTGACTGTTTTTTAAATCTTACTGTGAACTACCAAAAGAAACTAGGACATAAATAAGAACTTTGATCTAAGTATTCATATTAGCAAATCTCTGCTCTTCAGAATTAGCTGCGACGTGTCTTTCCAAGTATGGAATTTGCTTCATACCAGCGGAAAGATTTCTTTCCGTTGTTCCTAAACCTTCTCTTTCGATATTAGGATGTGTGTAGTAGGAAGGGTCTTCAGACACTGGTTCGAAATTGTGTATGGAAGTTGACTATTACGAGTGGCGAGAGAAAATGTATGCCTACGTTTCCTGCAGTTCATGGGTTCAGAGCTGGATTAATGTTGCCACAGGTATTGGAGTGTAACGAAACCCGTAGAAGGGCAGACATGAATGGTAACTATATATTTTTGTTTCATTTGAATTTGTGTTTCGATACATTGTATTCCAATGCGTTGAAGTGGTCCGTTTTTTCCCCCCTTGAAATGGTGCGATTAATATTGATGGTTTTAATCAACTGGTATTGAAACCCATTCGAAATTGAGAATCACACTAATTAAACTATTTTAATTTACTTGTAATTAAATATCAGAATGTTAATTTAATTGCACAGCGAATTGTGACAGGGATGTTTAAACTGTAGGGGTTTTGACGTCAGACTCGGGTCACATTTTGTTACGAATATACAGAGACCTAAATCCATCGCTCGTGTATTTTTTTAATTATTTATTTTCTTTGTGTCGCATCCTCGAATAAAAACTTTATGTATCGAGGCAGTGGTATACAATATTCACCTGCTACCGGTCTTTCAGCGTATTGCAGTGTTTGTTATACCGACAGCGTTTGCTAGAAAAGAAGTCAATTTGTACCCCCGATCTTTTGTGGAAGGCTCTATATCTGCGTACCGCCTACTGGTGCCCCTGAAATGTCATGTAATGAAGACACACTGGTGACATTTGCTCGTGATGGGTTTCCACGGGTGTTTGGAGGTAAACGAAATCCACATTGCGTCAGAACGCGAACCTGCAACACGAAGACACGATGGGTTTCCTAGCAATCAGCAGCAAATTTTCCATAAGTGACTTCATTAGATGAGATTTTCGGCTAAAGTTATCACCTTCGACCCCCTTACGTGCCCGAAAAGTTTGTAACATTTATTCTTGCAGTTCTATACGCAAGCCACAGGCTTTGCTCAGAGAACTGTCACAAATAGTGACAGACTCGCAGTCTCTTGCCATGGCACGTGATTTATTCCGGGCGCGTCAGCTGCTAAGGTAATTACTCTTGTAAGTGTAGTGTATTTGTAATGGTAATAGTTGGCGGTGATCTTCCCTCCTGGACGCCGAGAACCCGCCGCCGACCTACACGCAGACTTGCTGGGATTTTCCCCAACCAGGGATCTACCTCAGCGGGGCACCGCCTCAGCTGGGACAACCTCCAAGCTCACGACGTTTCACAGCATGTGTGGTAGTGTGGTGCATGTTAGTGTAAGTGTGTGTGTTAGTGGTGAGGATATGACAAGAAGAGGATGGAAAGATCGCACGCGGTCCGTGGCCCGTTTGTTAGGGTACTGCTCCGGCCTTTTTCATGGTGTTGACCGGAGATACCACGGAAAACTACCGAGCAGAGCAGCCGGCCGCTAGAATTCTCCTCCAGGCAGTGTCTGAATTAGGCCCAGCTATCAATCTAGTGTCGAAAATCCTATCACGGTCGGGGCTCAAACCCGAGGACCTCCACTTCAGAAGAACTACTGTGACATCAGTTGATGCCCCAAATTGCCGGTCTGTGTTGCACATCAGATGTATCATCTCCGGCGGGGAGGAGACAAAATTATGAGTGCTTTACTAATTTCTGAGCGTTGGTGGAAGAATACATCTGCGTTGGTGCGCTCGCATTTTCCATGCAGGTGATTACAGCAGTGGTTTGCCTTCGCCTTCCACTGAGCGAACGACGGTAGATGATTTTAATCTCCCTGAGCGACTTGTCACTGGCTCGAATGCCGACTTGAACGGTTGTGCCGTCGTCTTAAGCCCTCTGACGGAGAGACGAGGTGATAAAGCTGTTTGATCGTTCTGGTAACTCGATTCCAGCATTCGATTTGCTGCTTTTTCCGCTTTTGAATTATCTTTCTATAACTGTTCCTCCGGCTGTTACTGGAGTTTCTTCCTCCTTCTCCTCCTCCTCCCCCACTACCTCTCTCCTCCCTCCTCCCTCTGCCCGCGAGGCGCGGTGCCCTCGTTCTGGTTTGGCTCTCGCTTCGTCCTTGCAGAGAGAGAGAAAGAAAAAGAGAGAGAGGGGGGGGAAGGGATCCGACTATTACCTCCGCCTCTGCAGCCGGAAGCGCACTAGACCCACCCCGCCCCTCCTGGCTCTGTTCCGCCAGGCCGCGCCACGCCCCTCTCTGCCCTCCTTCGCTCCCCCGCCCCCGCTTCCTCGCCCCGCCGCCTCCACCCCCGCGTGCCGTTGACGCGTATCGATCCGCCGTCTGCGGGGGCGGAGGCCCCTCATTGACCGCCCCGCCCTCCCCACCACGAACCGCGTCCTCCATTCATCCCTCTGGCCGGCGACGCGCCGTAAACACGGCGCGGGCGGCCCGCCCCCGCCTCGTCGAAAAACTAGGGCCAGGGCTAATGGGGCCCTCGACTCGGGCCCCGGCAGGTGGGCGAAAAACAGGGCACGCCCACCGCTGCGCGCAACTTCCTGCTTCGCGCCGGGTCGGGAGGGTGTAGGCGCGATTCCAACCTTTGTTGGAGAATTGGAAACGTTCATCTCGAGTTTCTTGCCGATACCCACGTCGTTAGTCGCAAACGGGGTGGATTAAGAGCGCGTTCCCACCATCGGCCGAATAACTGTGTGCGGGCGTCGGTGCTTCACAAGACAACTGCTGTGGGGATTTTGAAACGGCTCGTTGAATTTATATACCCACGTCGTTAGTGGCATGGGTGATGTGACGGGGGACGGATTAAGCTATCACGTCCGTAATCATCCGGGGACTCCCTTGTGGATTGGACCCGTGGCCTGGAGAGATTATGTGACTTGAATGTTTCTTCGTTTCCCACGTAGGGGACCACATGAGGGGGTTAAGGGAGGATGGGGTGTACCTGCCGTACGAGATCAATGTTCGGACTAGCGCACGCGCCATGCGGAGGTCAACTCCCTTTGAATGTAAAAATTGAGTGTATTGATGTAAAGATGTTGTTCTTGACAATTCAGAAATCTTCCCAATGTTTCACTGCGTTATGCATGGTACGGCCTGATACCACGCATGGTTCCATTCCACCCACTCTCCCAGTTTCAGAGTAGTCGAGAAAACTGCTGAGAAATTTCTTCAGTCAGGTGTGGATCTCCCAAGTAATGAAAACATTGCTCGTAACCGTATTAAAGGGTTTAGGCCTTTGAGGCGTTCCACGTTGGATACCACTGCCTTGTGGAGTTGGACTCGTAGCCAGGGGTTCTGAACTTACAAGAAATTGAGTAGGGACTATTCCCGATCCGGGAGTATGTTGCAATAGCTTATGTTTTGAGTGAACATCGCGCATGGTTGCTGCCAGCTGGTGCAGCGCTCTACCCACGTCGTTAGCCCGGTGGTTTTAGGAGTTGGGGCAGGGGGTCCTGTGAAGGTCGTGTGTGCTCGTGCAGAAGAGGGGTTGCGAATTAAGGAGAAAAGCAGCGGGGCCGAAATCGAGGCCTCCATATCTCGTACGTGATGACGCAGCAGAACACATTACTGCGTACAGGGCAGTGAATTATGAATTATTAATGAGATTACTACGAGCGTCACTAAAACTCTGAACATTCTCTAGAAAAGACGTCCGGTAGAAATGCTAATAAAATTTCTAGCACTTGCTCTCTACTTTGGAACACGTTACTCTTTATTGCATTCAGCTTTGTATTGTTCTGTGACCCAGCACTGCGAAACGAGCCTTTGACAAACCAATTATTTATCGATGTCGTGCTTTATTTATGCAAAAAAGACTGCTATGTTTTAAATGCATATATTTATAGTTGCTGAAAAAGAGTTGTATTGCTATTTAATGCTTTTCAGATTCCAATGCTTTCTTGTGCACGTACGTTTGTGGTTGACCCGCTAAAGTTTTGTTTTTCTTTGTTTCAGGTAAGGCGGTACACTTGGATCATCAATCTTTTTCCTCGAATAATCTTCATTCGTAGGTAACATATTCTTCGAAAAATGTCAACTGCAAGGTACTGTGAATCCAGTCAGATTGTTTGTGGGCTCTTGGATAATACGCTGTTTGCAGAAAAATCAAGTAACTTCATGTATTCTTAAAAACGTCGTTCAGTTACATGAAAAAGAAATGGATAGTAACAGATTACTAAATTTGTTGAGGGATAGTACCATGTTAATCGCAATCCGGTATCCAGTTTTCGTATTTCTAAATATGAATCCCTAGTTTCTCGATGTCAAGTGATAATTGTGTTCCTGTTCGCTTCGTTTTTGCAGTTACTATTTGTGTAAATTATTATGTCCCTTTTCAAATTGCTATTGTTTTTAAGCGAATACTGCAAGTGAATGTTTCCACTTCTTTTCGTTGAGTAAATTACAGATGAAGGCAAGAGGCAAGGACATGTGCTGCCTTTCACCTTAGTTTACCCAGTTTTTCATCCAATTTATTTCATACAGTGCACACAAACACACACACGCCATAATTGGCGCGCAGAAAATTAAGCGAAGGCCTTTAAAGAAAAGAAAAGCGAGCCGTTGGAGAACACCGTCTCTGTGCTGTTTTGCACCGCTATTTCTATTTCTTATTGTGTTATGTGAGTTTTCTTGGAGGAGAAGCAAGTTCCTTGTGTCACTGATGAGTTAATCCGATGGGGTAGGATGTGAGTTAATGTTTAGTTGGGCGAGCAAATTCACTGAAAGTGTATATCTACACCCAAAGAAATGCCTGCAGGAAATTTAGCTTCTTCTTCGTCTGGAGCGAAGCAAATACCAACTGCGCGAAACACGATCATAACGGAAACTAACAAAAAGCATGAAAAGTCGGCGACACGGAAGACTACTTCAGTGTTGTATCCTGTGTTTGTGGTGATTCTCAAAACCCATCTTTGATGCTAATTTTCGTTTACCTAGAAAAGTGACGCAAGTGAGAATGAGTATTCATGACATCGTTGGAAACAATTCGTTACCACAGCGCGGTCCAAAAGTTTCCAGACTTAACGAGTAATTACTTCAAAGTCAAAGGTGTATACATTTCGACTGATCATTTACTAGGATCCTTTTCATGCGAAGCTTTGCTCTCCACGAGTTCGCAATCGCTTCATGACCCCAGGGAAGTCTTTCGGAATTGATTTTGAGTTTGTCGGACAGGTTTCTGGTTGTCCTCAATCGAATCTTGAACCCTTGGTGTATTTTCTGCTTTGAAAAAAGAATGATTTCCGCCGGTGAGAAATTTTGTGATTAAGGTGGGTGGTCAAACTTCAAGACTTGCTTTTCAGCGAGGAACTGCCGTTTCATTGATGACTAATGAGTCAGTTTTAGTACTGCTAGTCAAAATCACGGTGAAAAGGTACTAAAGCACTTTGAATGTCTTTGTTGCTGAAATTTCTGCTTTGCAGCAGTATTTAATTGCTAACTGCAGCTGTTCTCGTCAGATGTTGTGAATCGCACTAAACAGCAACTAAACAGTTTTATCAGTCGTCGGCAGTCTTACTCAAGGACGGCTGCACTGGACTGTTGTCTTTCATCGTAACTATTCCTAGCTGTTCGAACTACGTAGTTCAGAAGTTATTATTAACTCGAATTAACCGGAGCGCGACGAAAACTAGTCCGAGAACATGCGTATATTTTTTTTCTACGAGAGAGAATATTTGTAGCTTACAGAATAACGAAATCGAACTACGTAGTTCAAAAGTTATTATTAACTCGAATTAACCGACAAAAACTGGTCCGAAAACATACAGAGCGCACCGTATTTTTTTTTCTTTTTACGAGAAAAAATATTTGTATCTTACAGAACAACGAAATCATAGTGCCTAGTCGCCAGTCGGGACGAGGCGCAAACCTCGAGAGAAACTGCTAAGGAACAAGGCGATCTGGCCGCGGTATCGTTGCTCTCCCCTTTACTGCAACATCAATTGTAACTGTCTTGAGAGATCTGGATCAACACTCCCAACCACTCGTGTTAAGAGACTCTTAACACCCTGCGAGGTAGTTGGGCGTTTACAAACTTCGTCAGCGTGCAACCGGCTTAACTTTATCTCCAAGTACCCGAAGTAGCCGGCGTTGCTTGTGTATTTCACAATAATGCATTACGGTGTAATTAATTTTGCTTTAGTGTGAAATAAAGTTCCTTTTTTCATTCATTTCTGCTCTGCTTATTCCCGCACCGATGGTCCCTCCATCTTGCGATGCCTTGCTGTGAATTGCTACAGAATGAACTCGATCGTCATCGCACACCAGGTCGACTTTGACGTCATCTGGTGGAGTGCAGCTAAACTACTCGCGTTGATAAACTCCTAGGTCTCTTCTGATGCAACAGATGTAAAACTCTCGAAAATGTAATAGTTTTGAATTTTATTGTTTGGTTTAGTGCTTTTAGAGTGTACAAACCCAATATAATTGATACGATTATACGGAAATGATGCAGGTCAGCCGAAATCTCTTCATGGTATCATCGAAAAATGAGCAAAAAACGCGGGAGTTATTGCAACATTTGGTGCATCCATTGTGAAGAAGAACGCACAAGACCATTTGCTTACACTACATGTACGCAAAGTGGATATTCATCAGAAATTCTGTTGAGGCCCGTCGCGTTTCTTGATTTTCAGCTTCCTCAGCTTCAATCCATGTACAGAATTTCTGGCGCATACGAAATGAAATTACTTCCAATGCGGCTAACTGGGGGGTTCAAATAAGCTAGGTTGACGGTGTGTTGCATCAGGTATACATCGCAACCTTCTCCAGTTATTTTCCGACCACACGCAGAGCGGGTATACAGGATTTGTCAGAATGAATGTTACAAATTTCTACGACGTGCAGAAAAGTCGAAAATGATCTCTTTTAGCCATTAAAAATATAGAAGGAAATTGTATATAACGGAGTTATGTGCATTTGTATGTGTGGAATGTTCCCCTTTAGGCAACCCCGTTCGCACAGATGTTCAGTAGGTACATGAAACCTCCTTGATGACGTCAGAAGGTAACCTGCGGAACACCTGTGCGTGTGGGGTTACCTGAAAACGGTGGTAAATGCCACATGTATAAATACACATATCTTCGTTGTAGGCAGTTTCCCACTATTTGTTCATTGGTCAAATCGGATCATTTTCGACCGGGCTCCATGCAGTAGACGTTGGTGAATCCTGAACATTATTTCAAGTATACCGCACTTTATGGAAGCTACCTCTACCGTTGTCTTTTATTTTGAGCTTGTCTTAAATCTCAATACTATGAAATTCCATCCTTAATAATTTTTCCGTAAGACAATTACACAAACCACTAACTTCTGAATCATTTAACACCCTCCATTTTTTACAAATGCGTGAGAGTTGTAACTTACGAACGACCAGAGAAAGACTGTTCACCGCAATACTTTGCGAAGCCTACCGACCGTCCAGACGCGCATCCTCCCCTCTGCCCGCCCTTGAAACATGAGGAGCCCTAGGTTATCGCGGGTGGTATGCGGTGCCTTCACCTGCGCCGAGCGAATTCTCTGGACAGCATTTAGAACCGTTTCAAACTTCACGCACTTCATAGCGCTTACGGGAGCTGAAGACTGACTTGCTCTCGGTAACAAAACAGTTATTTTTTCGCATCTGTTTTAAAGCTTTCAAAATCTCATTTTAGAGGATTACCAGACTTATGAAATATTTATTATACACTTCGAATCATTAGGTATACCGGCGGTATACACGGTGTATCGGAGAAGTCGCCACTGGTGGCGATGATATTTAATGCCTTATTTTTTTACGTGGCGAGGCTCGGGCCATCAGGCCCGCTCTTCCGTCTAACAACGCAAATTTCGCTACGCTCCTTTCACCACCTAGCGGAGAAAGGAGGTATTATCTTGGGCGACGAAACAGGCGGATCTCAGTTTTGGTCAGAGGCTTCTTTTAGGCTTGAGGATTTACATGCAGTAAATCTACTACATGGGACAGCTGGCTTTACTTCCCCTCCTAAGGAAGGCGTGCGGAGGATTTTTTCGCCCTTAAAAATCCACGACTTTGATCGGGTTTGAACCCGCAAACTCGGGTACAACGGTCCGGTACGCTGAAACCGCATTGACATCCGATATTGACATTAATGCGCTGTGAATGTGGAAATCAGTAAACGATTCGTTTCAATGTTGAAGTGCCGGGAAGGGAGAAAGCATCTCCCTCGCGCGGTGATTTTACGCTCAACACCAGTTCCTCGCGTTCGGGGCCGAAGGCTGTGTTGCTCCAACCCCTGTGGCGCCTGCAGCCCTTTTAGGCCTGCAAGACCTATGTTTCGTCGGTTCACTATCACATAATGTACTCCTCGGCCGGCTAGATGATTTGGAGAACCAGCTGATAACGCTTTTGAAGTGTGACATTTTGAAACAATGCAGCATCGCCGAAAACATGATCGCGAAATGTATTCCGCCTGCCAGATGATCTGAAGGGCCGGCTGATTATTCGTGAAAATGGGGTTTCAGTGTACGCGTTTAGAGGTTAGAGATAGTTTGCACTAGTGATATAGTATTCGGTTCCATTACAGTTTGTTTCCACTAACAATAGTATTAGATAGATAGATATTAATGTTCGCTTTCAGCTAATGCTCGGTGACAAACATTGCAATTAGAATTAGGACAATTTCAAGATTATTGCGAATATTTACCATTAGAATTAGAGGTTGGTATCGTAGTTCTAATTAATTTCTAGTTACCTCTAAATTGACTTATAGCTTATATAACATTTCAATTCATTTCACTGCACTGCACTACACTACACTTCATTTCACAAGGGACATGACCATATTAGTAATAATAATAATAATAATAATAATAATAATAATAATAACGATAAGTGCCTCAATATTATTAATGATGATCTAAATGGAATAAATCATATTTTTAAATTTGGCTACATTAGAAGGAAGAGCCTCTAGTGCTTTTGTAAGGTAGTTTGTTCCAATCTATTGAAGTGCTATTCACAAAGGAGAACTTGCTTATATCAGTTCTTTGCTTTTTACATCGTATTTTCCAAGGTTGATCTCCTCTGCTTTTATGATCTGGTTTCTGTAATCTCTTATCGATATCTGCCCATGCTATGTGCCCTTCATATGTCTTGTACATTACGCATAAACGCGCTCGTTCCCTTCTCTTAGATCCCATTCTTCTCGATTTGTCCTTTTCTGTACGGATCCGAGCATGCCGTTCCGTATTCTAAAATAGGAAGAAAAGTATAGTTTCCTTAGCATATACATGCTAAGGAATTGGAAATATGAACTACTTTTTAGAACACGCATTACAAAGATCAGCGCCCTCCGTGATTTTTTGACCGTATTGTTCATATGATCCGATCAATCCAAATCGCTTCGCAGGACCAAATCCAAATACCTAGTTTTCTACACGTGGTATAACATTAGTTCCTAACTCATAATTGGAGTGTAGAGATTTCGTAAAAAAAATGGATTTACTCTTTTCCGGATTTAATTCCATCTTGTTTCTGCACGCCCAGTTCCATGAACAGTTTAGATTCTTCTTAAAAATATTTTCATTCGCAGACGAGCCTATAGTCCTATATATTATGCAATCATCGGCGAAAAGTCTAACTTTCGATTTTATTCCAGTTGCAATGTCATTAATGAACGCTAAGAATAGCAATGGCCCCAACACACTCCTCTGGAGACCCCAGACGTTACATCGGCTTTCGATGAATATTTATCACTTACTCTGTTTGAGTGCGCCCCGTAAGAAATTCTTTTATTCACAAGATTATTCGATCAAGTTTTTGATCTAATCCTGTTTTTGACAATTTTTCAATTAAAAGGCCATGTGGAACCGGATCAAATACCTTAGAAAAATCTCATATAATTGCACCAACCGTTCTACCTTCGTCTAGTGAATCTTCAGTGTCCTGACATAAAGCTATAGTCTGGCTGTCGGACGAAGACCCAGGACGAAAACCGTGTTGATTTTGAAAAAGCCAATTAGTTTTATTCCAAACTCGTCTAATGTACTCCGCAATTAAGTGTTCCATCTGCTTGTAAACGACTGATATCAAACTTTTAGGCCTGTTAACAGAATTCACACAAATATTGCCAGAAAACAAATGAGAATATTTGTATGTACCGGTATAAGTCGTGAAACTGGCAGGCCGAAGTAACCAGATCTTTAAGAACCCGCGTTGTTTAAACGACGATTTCAAATTCGCACCAAATTCAAATACTAATTTGTAATCAAAGAACTATCCCTATAAATAATAAATCTAAAAAAATGTTTTGAAGCATTTTACAGGAATTCCAACGAAACGAATAAATTAGTTTCATACGAACGTTCTCCAGTTGGCGGAATAACGGAATAATTGAGAGTACCATGAGCACAGTCGCGAAATGAAGCGATTCAATTCGTCGTGTTAAACACCACCACTCCCTCCCCAGTTTTATTTGGCATGAATGAGAGTCAAAATCATTGATCACATAACTAATTGAACTATAGTACTATAATTGTACAGATGTCGCGTCTGCTTCTTTCTCGCCCATGGTCATGAATTAAGAGTCGCAAGCAAGTGTTTTTGTAATGTCAGTACGAGTGTCCGGATGTTTGCTAAAATGCGTTTTTATTATAGTTACGCTTTTATGTCCTTTAACAGTATAACCGTAGATGCAGTGCGGAAATTAGTATATGATTTTGTTTATTTCAAACACTAAATAAGTTCATATCTTTTGAACCTCGTGTGATAGAAACTTTTCATAATGATTTTCGAAACCAGCGTGATAGTTTCCTTTGAATTCACCTACTTTCATCATGGAGGTATGAACAAAAATATTTGTGTTCCCTAGTGTAATCGGAAACGGTCGTAGTGAATTCGAACGTCGTCTTCCGACGACATTCGGAAACATCAGCTGTCGGGCAAAGATTTGTTTCGTTTGGTTGTGTCGGTTCCGTTCGCCCGGAATCAGCTGGAGAGCCAAGGCCATCTGCATTTCCTTTACCATCGTCAATACATGTAGAAGATCTTGAGCGTGCTTCTGTCGATTAATGGAATTATGAAAATATTCGGACGATTTCAGATGGTTTTCTAAGAAAACAATTTAAATCAGTTATTCATTATGATAACGAATCGTACACCTGCAATGAGAAAAATTCCCTTCCTGCAAAAAGTGAAGATGAAAATACATCTTTGTAGGGGTATTGCGTTTATTTGGTGACACCGACATAGCATGACATGCTTACTAATGGGAATAACAAATTAATTTTAACTTGCCTATCAATAGTCTATCGTCCCCCACAGGTTTTGTCTTGTTGCCTTTTATAAGTCTCGCTGGTTCCCTATCTGAGTCATGGCGGGCAGGTAAACTAGGCTTCCGTGGTTGTCTTTTGGAATACGGGTAAATAGGAGACTTGAAAGTTGCAAAAAATGAAACTTTCTCGAATTCGGAAAGTGAATTGCCCTCGTCAGAGGTAGATAATATTTCGTGCCATTACATTTCATTAAATTTCAAGACATTGCTTCTCACAGAAAACCCGTCAACATACGATTTCTTCGGAATTCGTTTTCGTGGTTATGTCTCCCGAGTATCTGTAAACAAGTACCGGGATCACCGACTGAGGCGGCTCAGAGCATTGGCTGTTGTCACTACAGTGTCTCTGACCTGGAGGTCCTAAGGTTCGAGTCCCGACGGTGGCAAGATATTCGACACTAGCTAGGCCACGTTCATCCGCTCTGTGGAGGAGAATTCTAGCAGCCGCCTCCACTGATGGGTAATTCTCCGTGGTTTCTTCGATCAACGTCAGGCGAATGCCGGAGCCGCACTCTAACAAACGGGCCAGGAATCGCGCGCGCGATCTTTCCTTTCCGTTCCTTGTCCTATCCACATCCCTTATTTGCACACACACACACACACACACACACACACACACACACACCGCACGCACTTGTACTTGGGTTTCTGTAACATGGCAGTTGACGTAAATCAGCTGTTACGGTGTCAGCCAATCGAGAGTTAGAACTTCGTCACGGTGACGTTTAAGCTCCCGATTGGATAAAGCCGTCAACAGCTAACTTACATCAACTACCACATTAGAAAAACCCAAGCATACATGCACCACACTACCATACATATCGGAAAACCAGACGGAAGCTTAGAGCTCGACCCGGCTGGGACGAGGCCTCGCTGGTGGGAGATCCTTGGATGGGAAATAGTCGGTGTAGGTCGGCTCCAGATCTCGCTATCAGACAGGAAGAACATGCACTGTGCTTACGGGACTAATGACCACATGCGTTTACACGCCCGGAAACACAAAATAATCAATTCTTTGATCTGTACCGGGATCAATGTTGTTCAACTTGAAACGTGAAAGTGAAAGTAGTTCTGTTCGGCGAAACATGCCTCTAAGAAGCAATATACTACGAATAATAATACGAAAAGTCTGTGAGTTCCCACGGGATACGATTAAACGCGAGATAAGCACATTGACATTAGGTGACAATGTGCGCGCCATCGGTGCGCGGTTAATTCGGCAACCCCAACGTGCACAACTATCGGTTACCCTGATCGGGCGTTGGGACACTTACGAGGTGCGAAGCAAACCGTATCGTATCATATCACGTCGCGACGTAGTGGAAGCAGCAGGACTTTTTGGAAAGTCTGAAAGAAAAAAACAATCAGGACATTGCAATGCTCTGGAAAAGTCAGATGAAAGTCAGGCAATTTGAATCGTTAGATGTCAGGAAACATTTTGAGGCGGGTAAATAACGTGATATTATTCCTTGACAAAATAGCGCAGCAAAATGTATAGTTACTCAGTTTTTATTTGTACTTTATCACGGTGAAATCAGAGAGTTGACGAATTACTATAGTCTCGCTTTAATTCTTTAAAATAATAGTGTTAAATACTCTACAAATCTTATCAGTAGGGGACGGATTTCCATGTAATTTAATGTTTTTACAGGAACTAGATACCTGCATTCAGTAATATCTTTTTGAGTTTACAAGACATTCTGAATGAATTGGAACTATTTTTATTTTACATATTTTGGTATAATTACATATTTTGACATATTTTACCTACTAGTACATATTTCGTTTTATTTTAATATATTGATACGTCGAAAAGGTACATTTCAGATGTGCGTTTGCAATATTTGTTACGGAATCATCTTTCTTAAAAATCAAATGTAATGCTCCTGGGCTTCTACGACCACTTCGCCATAATTGTCACCCACTTCTCGCTTACTGCGTACTTGGAGTCAACCATGAGCGGATATCTGTAAACAAAAGGAATTTCCACGAATTTGCTCATGTTTCAAACAGCACATTCGTTACTCGATCGAAAACTTAACAAATATTTTGTACAGAAAATTGCCTTACGCATTGTTCGATGGGGGGGGAGTAACCAACCTCCTCCCCCGCAATCATATCTTTGGCTATACGGTACTACTATTCATTAGACCACTGGCTTCTCGTAAACATTGTAATATATACTATGAACGTATTTTTTTTTATATTTCGAAACAAATTCTTATGTGTGGTAATATATAGTGTAGAATTACTTCTGTTGAGGTAGAATCTACTTTCAGCATCTCCGAATACTTGGTTAAGAACTGATTGGCGACGTTCTTTGCTGGGAAAATGCTTGTAGAAAACAATTTTAAACATAAATATTTTTTATTTTACATATTTCCTGTTTTTGTTACATGTTTTGGAAAAAATATGTACATATCTATGTACATATTTTGTATTTTTTATTACAATACATTCCGTTCCCTAGTTATGAGTAGAGACCGGATTTTTATGTAATTACATTCTTTCTACTTACCGTTCTCAAAACCGAAATCTTGGTGAATCGTCATCCTAACACTATCAATTTTTTTCGTTACATATTTTTACATATTTAGTATTATATTACAAATTTTATATATTTTGATATTTTCACAAAAAAAATTAATCTATCAGTTTTCATAAGAAATATACAATAAAATTGAAGAAGAGTATTTCAAAAAAATCCTAATTTTTTCCTACATAATTAGTAAGTGCTGTCGACTCGAGGTGCGTTACATTACAACGCGGTCGGATTATTTTTCAGTCCGGCGCGCCTGCTACAGTTTTTTCAGTGAAGAGAAGTGCACGCAACGGAGATCATTTTCATCTTTAGGTGTGAAAAGTATTACTTAAGTCGCATTTCGTGATCTTGAACCTTAATTTGCGAGAAACTTTGGCGATCGCCCATTCGCTGAGAACGCTGCACGCAGCAGTGATTATTTGCTGGACGTAGATATCGCCAGTTTGTACGAGAGCATCTATTGCGTCTAGTTTGGCTGCTAAACTATGGTCCTGGATAGCTATAGATGAAGCCCTTATTACCGACGGGAAAGTTGTAAAGAGCAGAACGTGCATCAACTTGTACTCTCTAAATGATTTTTAAATTATTTGAATTATTTTGATAATTTGTTTAGGAAATTTGTGATAAATGTTATTTCGAATTAGGTTAATGTTTTTTATAATTAGTGTATTTTAATATTACACATTATATCCGATTTTACATACTTATTATATAGTTTTAGAGTTTTAATTACATATTTATGTACATTTATTTTTATTATTTACGTAAAAATAACAGTTAAAACTGCGTATGACGTGCTATGGGGAAAAGTGAATTGTGTGCACATTTTCAAAATTCTGTGATCCCTACACTAAGTCTTATACTACTTGAATTTTGAAGAAGAAGAAGAAGAAGAAGAAGAAGAAGAAGAAGAAGAAGAAGAAGAAGAAGAAGAAGAAGAAGAAGAAGAAAGCTTCCATGTAATAAAATGTATTTTCAAGGATAAATAAGCAATAAATTTTGGGCTCTTATTCATGTTGTCCATGTACATATTTTGACGTTTCATACTACATATCTTTCCGGTCTTTAGTTATGAGTAAAGAAAATGCGTGGTAAAAGCAGGAAAAGCGAGGGCGATTAGTTCCAGGAAAAGTCCGCCCGCCTTGAGCGCGTCGGCTCCCCCCCATTCATCGCGCGCGGCGTGACGCGTTAATGTATTCTTCCATTCTGCAGCCGCGCACCTCCGTCGCCACGCCCCCCTCTGCCCGCGTCCCGGCCGTTCACCGGCGGCCGCAGCGCCTGGCGCGCAGTGCGCGGACTCGCCGCGGCGCGGCGCCACCGCGCGGGCGCCGCCCCCTCCCCTCCCCACCCGCCGCCCGCCGCCCGGCGCCTTTGCGTCCGGTCATTGTGCATCCGCCGCGGCCGCGGGCGCGGAGCCTCCGCTTGAATGGCGCGAGGTGCGACGCGCCGGCGCGGGGGCCGGGCCGAGGCCGGGGCCTCGCCGCAGGTGCAGTGAATCCCACAGCCCCGCCTCCGGCCCGCGCGCTTCATGTGCGTGCGAGACGGTAAATGCCCACGGGCAGGGGGTGGAGGTATTAGACTCTTATGTTGACTCCCTCGCGCGCCGTCAAGAGCTCTGGATTCCTGTGACGTCAGCCGAATTTGGTACCGGGAGCGGTGGCTCAGGGCATCAACCGATGTCACTGCAGTGCCTCTGACCGGGAGGGCCCCCTTCGTGTCCTGACAGCGGCAGGATTTTCGGCACTAGCTTTTCAGCTTGGTCGAATTCAGCAGCTGTCTGGAGGAGAATTCTAGCGGCCGGCTGCTCTGATCGGTAGTTTTCCGTGGTTTCTCCGATCTACACCAGGCGAATGCCGGAGCAGTACCCTACCAAACGGGCAACTGACCCTTCTTTCCTTCCTTCCTCTTCCTTGTCCTATCCTCTCCTCTTACACACACACACCTACACTAACATGCTTGAGCTTAGAGCTTGTCCCGGCTGGGGCGATGCCCCGCCTGTGCGAAAGTCCTGGTTAGGGGGAAACCCCACTAGCCGACGGTAGGTCGGCGCCGGATCTCGCCATCCAGCGGGGGAAGATCACCGCCATCTCCCGAGAAAAAAAAAAAAAAAAAAACATGCTCTACACTAACGGGACTAATGACCCAAGCTGTCGATGCGCCCGGAATCACCAATCAACGGGAAAAGGGTTGGGGTATTAGAGTTTTTGCAAGTCGTGGATTTGAAAGACGTAACACGACAGTTCTGGGGAGAATTGTACTGCGCATGCGCCGGCATCAAAGGACGGGATTTCGATTGTCGAGTCCCGTCATTCTCCCTGTTTCCTCGTCTGCGACTAACTTACACTTTACGTAGTTTTCGCCGCCACCACTAAACACAAATTCAACACTAACACACAATGAGCGTGGAAGTAATGAAAAATACAATATCCATATTAGATATATAATATGGCAGGACGCTAATGGTTAATTTTTTCTCAAGTTAATTCAAATATGTCAGGAATAAACTAATGTTACTGTTTAGGATTTGGAGGTTATGTGTACAGTGATGCTACATTGATTGTCAAGAAAAAATTATTATTTATCCATAGGACGTTATAATTGCCAAACATTTCCCATTCCTAATATAAACAATATAAATATGTTATAGTAAAATAGCGGGGTTTTCTAGGAAGCTGTAGTTTTCTTTAGAGATAGACAAGTATGATACAATAATATTTCATGTATTATGTATTTACTATCTTGTAATCCTAATGAATGCAAAAATAGAGTCAGAGATACACAGATGTTCCTTAAAAGCTTTTAGATCCTGATAAAGGTATTCTGTTCCAATTAGTTCTTAATTTTAACATACGTTTTCGATTGTACGACATGCAAAACTCATTTTTCTGAAGATACGTAATTTCCTTTTGACGATGTTTACGTACTACGACAGTTTATTTCCCGTCTTGCAAAAACTATTATTCGCGCACGTTTTCTTGAGCCCCGGAATACCTACCCTCACTCTTTTGCTAACATTAGTTGAAATAAGAATAAGGGAATGCAACCAGCGTTGTAGACAAAATCTGATCACCAGAAATGTTTGCGCCCGTCTAATAGATACTATTTTGCACCGAAAAACAAATTACGAATACAATATAAATTTTTTTATCAAAATAACCAAACTCCCCACTCCTCCCGCAACTAGCGAAGTGAGGGCTCAAGAAAACGTGCGCGGATAATACTGCTTTACCCGCAGACCTAAAAAAAGTCTTGCCTTCAGGAAAAAATGTTATATCTTACTAAAAAGGATAAAATATTTCAAACATTTTTAAATACGCAGTTTGTAATACTGTACGTTTGATAAGTATATTTTAATGATACAAACATGTTTTGACATTTTTATCGAATATTTTTTAACATTTTTCGCCGATGGGAAACCCCCTTCGATGCAACTGTACATTGTCCTTGGGTGAATCCGACCTGGCCACGTGTTCAGTGGGTACAATGAACGGCGTGCGCCGGCTGTTGACGGATCTCAAAGCGATGGGAGAGCTGGTTGCCTCCAACCAACGCGCTCGCGCTAGTAAATGACGACGGGGTGAATTTAGGTACTGCCCCCCCCACACACACACACACACACATGTAGACACAGCATACAAGCGTCTTGTCCCCTCCCTTCGAAAAAAAATATATACTGTATCGACTTTGCTAAAAGTGATTTGAAGTAAATTAATACAGTAGAATATTTAATTAAGAATTATGATACTGATACAATCGTATTGTGACAATTTGCATTATCGATCAGACTGTCATTAATTGTCTCTTTTTTTTAGTTTTTTTTCTCCAGACAATTTTTAGAGAGTCTGTTATTTTTTAAATCGTTTAAATACACACATTGGGCAGAAAAAACTTAATTGATAGTTCATCAATGTTTGAAAATTGTTTATCTTACTTTTAGATATCCAATTACTCTTGAATAAAAGGAAAACAAATCCTCGAAACATAGAAATGAAATTAGAAATTAATAAAATATTTTAAATTAAATTATGTTTTTGCGTTTAATGTGTGTGAGTGTGGGTTTTGAGATTTTAGAAATAACTATGTTTTGACATTTTTCTCGTATATTTTTTTGAACATTTTTCTGGGACACGAGCCTCCCCGCCCCCTTCTAAGCAAGTGCACACTTTGCTTAGGTAAATCCGGACCTGGCGTTATAATTAGAGACCGCATTTTTATGTAATTGCAAATTTTTTGTCTTTCTACTTATCGTTCTCAAATCTGTAATCTTGGCGAATCGGACCCGTCGTAACACAATATTCAGTTTTTTTTGTTACATATTTTTACATGTTTGGTACTATATTACTTATTTTACATATTTTGGTATTTTCACGAAATTGTATTATACTTATTTTCTTGAATTTTATTACATTTTTTAGATTTATTATTAATTCTGCAATTAACGGTCGTAACTTGATGGCAGAATATCTTAATTTTACATGCATTAAGCTTAAATTGACTAACAATAAGTTACAAAAAATAGTTAGTTAAAATATTTTAATTAAAGATGTAAAAGAATTTTTTTTACAAAATCAGCATTTTTTCGTGCATTACTACTGCGTGCTGTCCCCTTCAGGTAGCCTGTGTGAAGACGCGCGATGTTCTCACAGTGTCGCGCGTCTGCTTCAGTTATCTCAGTGGCGGGAAGTGCGCGTAAGCGACCAAGATCATTTTCACCTTTTGGAGTGAAAAGTATCACTGACGTCGCGAATGTACATGACGCTTTCACTACTGATGGGAAAGTGGTATGGTGCAAAGTGTGATGGGAAAGTGGTATGGTGCATCCACTTATGCTCTCCAAATGATTTTTAAGACATTTGTATTATTTTAAAAATTTGTTTAGCAATTTTTTTTATAAATGATATTTCGTATTATGTAAATACGTTTTATAATTGTTGAATTTTAACATATTTTAATAATTTTTTCATCTCTGCAAATATTCACTTTTATGGTCGGGATGACTACATATTATGCAGCACAAAATCAATTGTTTTTTATTAACACTTACACAATTGAACACATATGGCCCATGATCAGATGGCAATGTAATATGAGCACCGAATGACACAGAAGGCAGACTGTAATTATATTGACTGATATTATTTCTAAAGTTTTTGAATGTCCCATTATCTATAAGAAACTGTTTCATTTCTTCTGACTTGTTGCTAGAAGGCAAACTTATATTTCCATTTAGACAACACAATGTAATCTGGTTTTCAGAATTTCTCTTACACAGGAAGTACACAGCAGAACATAGACATTTCATAGATTAAGAACCAACAGTAAACGAAATTACTTCACTACTTCAGTAAAATCGAATAAAACCCACTGTCCGAACTTCTCTACAAAATACACCACGAAAAAACATTTATGCAAACACAGTCACCACCAAAATGCAAATATTGCTCCTGAAACACAACCGAGACGAATTGTAAACAATACATGCATCAAGAGGCAAGGACGCACATCTATCGATATACTCGTATCTATCGATATTGAAACAAAGCCTTTGGAAGAAAACAATTGACTACTGATAAGCGTACTATTATAAAAAAAAGTATTTATTTAATTAATTTACACCGTAAATGCTGGTGAATCAACACAAACAATAACTGATAACACATCTGGAGATCACATTCTTTCATTTAAAGGAAAAGTAAATATAATCGGTTAAGTGGAAGCTCCAAACGAAGCCATGTAGAATGCCTTATTTTTTTAAATATATAGATTTTTACTGTTTTCATTACATGTTAATGTACATATTTTGACGTTTCATACTACATATGTTCCCGGTCTCTAGTTGAAACGAATGATCTGCGTGCGCCGAGGGGGCCTGCCCGTCGCCTCCATCCACGGCGCTCGCACGTGCACTGGGGGCGATAGAGAAGGATTTTCCTGAGGATGAGCCAAAGTGACAGTTCGCGTAACAAGTGAACATCACATGGAATTCAGAGAAGTATCCCTCCGCCGCGACAGCTGTTCAGCTACGCCCCTTCGTAAAGTGGTAATAACTTCTGTGAAAACATCCCTATATAGAAGTCCAAGAGTTTCGCTGAGGTATATGCACGTACGTGAGTCCGGGAAATATTTTAATTTAATTACGTTATGTGGAAAATCTCTTAACATGCTCTCACAATCAGTAAAAGAAAACTTCCACGAATGTATATAGAAAGAAAAATGATTTTAAGCCGGAAACACGTGCACCGGTACGCATCTCGCATTCAAGTCTCGGTTTTAAAATAAACATAATATTTATCACACAAAAAGTAAATATTATGTAATGTTTATAGAAAAAGAATTTTTACAGAAGAGCACATTACACTGCACGTCCTAATATCAATTATTTCTCGCGGCACACTATATTTTTGTCGGACAAGGACATCACAAAAACCGGTAGCGGTAGCTCAGTGCATTAACTGATGTCACTGCAGCGCCTCTAACCGCGAGGTCCTAGGTTCGAGTCCTGACGGCGGCAGGATTTTCGATACTAGCTTTTCAGCTAGGTCGAATTCAGCTGCTGTCTGGAGGAGAATTCTAGCGGCCGGCTGCTCTGATCGGCAGTTTTCCGTGGTTTCTCCGATCAACACCAGGCGAATGCCGGAGCATTACCCTACCAAACGGGCCACGGACCGCGCGCGATCTGTCCTTCCTTTTCCTTGTCCTATCCTCTCCCCTTACACACACACTTACACTAACATGCACTACACGACCACATATTCCGGGAGACCGGTCGGGAGCTTAGAGCTTGTCTCGGCTAGGGCTGTGCCCCGTTGGTCGGAGAGTCCTGGTTAGGGGGAAACCCCACTAGCCGACGGTAGGTCGGCGCCGGACCTCGCCATCCAGCGGGGGAAGATCACCGCCATCTCCCAAGAAAAAAACATACACTACACTAACGGGACTAATGACCGAAGCAGTTGACGCGCCCGGAAACACGAAAAAACCAAACCAAACATCACAAAAGGAAGAGTCGAAGCCATTTACAAGTTAGCCAACTGCAAACGAACGAATGCGCGAAGAGAGTCTACAGAATCTCCAGTTATGTTGCCAGCACTAGCTGTCACTTTGGCTCATCCTTTGGAAAATCGCTCTGTAGCAAGGTACAAAATCGCTCTGTCCGCTTTGTAAATTGACTCTGCACCTGCGGGGAACGAGCGAGGGAACACGTAGAGAACATATTGGGTACTGGTGGGGAAACGTGCTGAGTTACATGTACGGGAACATGAGGGGAGAACGTTTGGGCAGTATTTGGGGTGCGGGGACGGGCAGGGCAGGTTGTCATTCGGAAGCAGTGTTCTATATGCATTGAAGCCTTTTTTGAGCCCTTTTACATTTTTTGTGATTTAGTTGTTTTTACCCCCGCTTCGTGGCACGCATGGGTAATCAGAACTTGAAATCAACGTAAAATGAAATTGTCGCGTCAATAATCTAATCATTACTAACCTATAATGTTTTAACATGCATTATAGCACAAAGGCTGGTCTTTCAATGTTGGGGGCGAGTAAGAAGCAATTATCGCTTTTAGAATATTGATTTAGTAAATTCGTAACGTTTGCAGGGTTCATCTAATTATTTATTATTACACTCTTAATTTTACTATCTCGCTTACGACTTATGTCTAATATAGTAAAAGTATTGTATTCCTACTGCGGAAAATGGCAATTTTTCGGCAGAAAAACTCGTGTTGTGACTTTCTGATATGGAAAAATGGATCATTCTTGCTTCTCTATAGTAAATCAATTCCTCTAATGCGAATTTAGAATAAAGCGTCATGACGAGATAAAGAACTTTATAGAGGGGAAAATGCTCCGGAAATCAGACACTGTGGTGTCCGCGGAAGGCACTTTCTCCGTTGCCGAAGGAGTTAGACTCAAACCTGACCTGGTAATTAAGAGCCGGGAGGGGATCCACGTGGTCGATATGACTGTCCGCCACGAGGATGGGTCTAGCCTTCTAAACCCAGGGGAGGAAAAAGTGGTTAAGTACCAACCAGTCATTCCCCTGGCAGCCCAACTTCATGGAGTGTCCAACGCCAGAATCCTGCCAGTGGTTGTTGGAATATCTGAGGTTATGCCACAATCCACAGTCAGTGCCCTCAAGACGTTGGGGATCGTGTCTCGAGGCGATCTACTATCTCGTTAATTGCTTTCAGAAGCTCTACACACGATTTGTAAATTATGATGGAGCAATTTAACATTGCTGGTAGTAAATGCAGAAAATGAACTTCTTGGTCCCGTGGGGAAGTCTAGGGAACCCAGGGGATCAAAAAATACGTAGGATACACCTAGTTACGACTTCAAGTGGGAAGTGTGTGCTATTTAATGTAGCATGTAGAAAATTGTGTAGTCAGAATCCACGTTTTGTAGGTCCTCGTTTATGGCAAGATGTCCTGCCAGCCAGTCATCCATCCGTGTGTCTGCCCGTCTGTGCAAAATGCTAGCAGCTAAACCAAACAGAATTTTCATCAGATCGATCTGTCTAATGTTCCTGCCTCTTGAATTTGAAATGGATATTTTCATTTTGGCCGTACTTTATATGAAACCCCAATGACATTTTCAAAATTTTCCCAAAAAGCTCACCCCCCCCTCGAATAGAGAAATGTACGCTTATAAAAATGACGCAAGTCCTATTTTCGTTGGATTCTCTGAATTTTCAAAAATTGCAAATGTTCAAATTGTTTTTCGTCTTGCTACAAAAACAATATTGAAGATAGATTTTTACGTAATACAGTCTGTTCTTCAAAAAAAGATTTTTAAGTAAGATTGCGTACATCTTTTCAATACACGAGTATTTTCGCGTAATTTTGCTTGAAATCAAGGCAATTTTATAAACAATACTTTCCCAAAACGGCTTCAGGTGTTTTTATAATGCGAAGTGCGTTTATAAAAAAATGCGGAAGTCTAATTTTCGTTAAACTTAATGAATTTTCGAAAATTCCAAAGGTTACAAATAATGCGAAAAAGTATGTACTGTTGTAGCATTTCTGGTTTTTAAGTTGCAAAGGTTATAGTTCTGATCGGTTATATTTCTTCTGTTCAGTATTTCTTTCAGGGGATGTGTAGTTTCGTCATGGTGAGGACTTCTCGAAGATATTAATCCGTCCCAGGCTTCACGGAACTAGGCAGCTGAGGTTGCTACAAGTCTGGCGCAGGAAGTACCCTCCCCTGCTCCACTTGCGATGAGGTGGTGTAGGCCCAGGATAAACGTTCCCTCGGCCCCTATCACCACTAAACATCGGGACCTCCGCCGCTTTGGTTATTTTCGGTGGAAAGTTACGAAGTTATTTTCGTCCAGGGGCGGCTCCAAGGGGTTGTCGCTTCAGCCCACTGCACTCAGAAATGTTACAAAGGCAACACTGAAAATGTTATGTAACGTTTGTTTAAAATTTATATTTGTTTGTAATAGTATCATTAAATATTTATCAACACCGTTGTAATTTTAATTATTTGTCGTTTAATTAATATTTAAATTTTTTTACGATTATTGTACAAAAATCTACAATAATCGTAGTAAAGCGTTGAATCAAATAAGTAGTTGTAGACGTGCATTCTTCTTGGACTGTTTTCGGTTCCGCTCCTGGTTTCTATTGTAGTTGGTTCTTTAAAAGGTGATTAAGAGAGATCTTAAGGCAGTACTTCAGCTAGTTCATTAATGTACTATAATGTAAATGGCATTATGGTCCCAGAGCAAGTAGTAGATGTAGAAAACACTTAGGTTGTTTTAAGACAAAACGTAGTATATGTATTTAAACATACCCCGCCAAGCGTCTGGTACAGCCTCCAAAGAAAAATGGCGGTTGTTTCTTGCGAATGGTTGCTCAGCTTTTGAGTTAACCTTATTTACCGAACCGTTTACCTTTGACATTTTGTTAGTTGTCCAAACACGTTGAAAGACCTAAGATGTAAAGTCGGTTGTGCAGACCCTTCCACTAATTTTTCCTCAGTTTAAAGCACTCTGCACGGTTATCGCAGTATAAAGTCTGCGTTGGATTAAACATGTATGATAACTGCCGTGACACTGACCACTAAAATCACCGAAGTTTTGTTTTCGATTAAATATTGTCTCAAACTACCGAAAGCTACCATAGGAGCGTCAATTCATTATTGGTTTCCCCCCACCCCCACCCCCAATGTTAGCCTATAGGGACATAGTTGCAACCGATTGATTAAATTGCCGAGGAGAAGTCGTACTACCGATTCAATCAATCGTCTGTTGAGCCGGAGCCCACCGCTGGCTCTGATTGCGTAGCGGTTGTGTTGGTAGATCGAATTTCGCTGCCGGCCGCCGCTTGTTTCGGTGGGGCTTCCAGGTCGACGCCGCCGCCGCGTCGAATGACGTTTAGCAGGGTGGCCAACCGACAGGGAAAGTGTGGGAATCGTGGGAAAGCGGAGAAATTTGTTGTTGCCCGAAAAAATAAAAAAGAACGGCATTGTCGTGGAAGTTTCCTTCATACGATGCTTGCTTTCCCATAATGTGAGGAAAACTACTATGTTCACAGTCGAAATGGCGTATTAAAGGTGATGGGAAACGCATATGACCTTCTCTTCAATAGATTATTGGCATAGCACTAAAGTTATTTCCATTTTAACGAACAAAATCAGTAAACGTAAACCAGATAATTGCCTTTCGTAATACTGCATTGCTGTTGTTTGATTTGATTTGATTCGATTTATTTTCTCAATGAACAGTGTAAAGTGTATGTGACGTATAGGGAAGAAGTACCATCTGCTCACGTTTTCTTGAGCTCTGGAATCTCTTACCAACCTTTTAACCCTAAATAGTTGAATGCTGAATAAAAGTACCAACGAAGCAACGCTAGTAACATTTGAAAACTGACATTTTCACTCCCAAGTGGTAGGCCCTTACTCTATTCCTACCACATCTAGCAAAAGGAGAGCTCAACTAAACGTGATCATACTGAAGATACATTTATGCCCAGAAGCAAAACAAAGGGCCATCTCAGCATTCGCGCAATGGACCAGGGAAGCGAGGAAAACATGATCATAACGGGAGTCATTGACCCAGAAGCTGAAGTACATTATTTTTTAAATTATGTAATACAGATGTAAACTAATGCTTAATGTATCATTGTTGCAATAAATATTATTTTTGATGGTCAGTATGGTCTCTTAACTGTATATAAAAGTTTTTTTTCTTGTTAGAAGTTATTACAAAAAGGATTGAACGGCCCACGTAACCGATATATCGCAAACAAGTCCCGGTTGGTTATTCCTTGTAACAGGTGTGAAATCTTTTTTAATTTTCTCTGCTTTGGGTAAAAATATGCAATATTTCTGTGGTCACGAGGTGAAAGTTCTTAAGTCAATTTTTGGCGAAATTGGGTTAAGATCTGAAACTACAAGTTAAATATCTAGATTTTATTTTAGTAAAAACACCAAATTGATGTTGCCTCCTTAACGCTAAAAAAGCGTTGGGGAAATCTAGCCTAATCGGCTTAATATAGCTTACGACTCAATAATTTAACCCTGGTTTTCTCCAAACTAATATTTTTGACTTAAGAACTTCTACAGCGTGACCACATATTTATTGTCAGAATCACTGCGCAGTGATTGCATTGAAAGAGTATTGACATCACGAGAAGTTTATTACGAAAACACAAAGAGAGTCCCGCCGTCAATGACGTATATTGTTGACACATAAATCATTTTGCACTCGATAAATGTGGGCAAGTAGAATGAGAACTGCAATCAATTCTCATACCTCCTTAAACCTTCGAAGTTTGATACCAACGTTTTATGTAATGTACAAAGTAAATAAAGACGTTTTAATCATTAGTGATTCAAAACATAATGTGTGTCAGTTACATATACCATAGTAGTTGCCGTAACAGGACTCGTGACAACATTTCGCTCCCATATTGCACTACATCGTACTACAGCAGTTTCATGTCACGGTGGTTGAGTGTATTAATTTATAATTTAAATTTAGCTGACAAAACAAGATTTAAAAAATTGCAGAACATTTTACAATGGATAATACAAAAATAATGCATTTATTATCGAAAATTGGACTTAGTTTTCGTTCTTTGTTACTAATCTGAAGAATCTTTAAATCATGGATATGTGAAAATTGTTTATTATTATTATTATTATTATTATTATTATTATTATTATTGATGATGTATTTTTAATCAGCCAGGACAAACTCCACGCTCCCGACCGGTCTCCCGGAATGTGTGGTAGTCTCGTGCATGTAAGAGTGTGTGAGGGGAGAAGATAGGACAAGGAAGAGGAAGGAAAGATCGCGGGCGGTCCGTGGCCCGTTTGGTAGGGTCCTGCTCCGGCATTCGCCTGGTGTTGACCGGAGAAACCACGGAAAACTACCGATCAGAGCAGCCGGCCGCTAGAATTCTCCTCGATACAGCGACTGAATTCGACCTTGCTGAAAAGCTAGTGTCGAAAATCCTGCCGCCGTCGCAACTCGAACCTGGGACCTCCCGGTCAGAGGCACTGCAGTGACCACACTGAGGCACGTCTCCCGGTGCTAGGGCTTCGTGTGGCGGTGGGGTCCCATGGGGGCTGCCTCGAGGCGCACTGTGCCTGCGCTTGCCTCCGTGCCTGACCAACGTCCCCGCCGTGCCCGCGCGCCTGTGTCTACAAGACCTGTGTTTGTGCTCAAACCGCGATCCGAGAGGAGGCAGAGAATGTGTGGCATGAGGGACTCGGTAGTCTGGATGACCTTTCAATCGGAACTTCGGACGGTTTAGATATAGATAGAAACTTATTCTGCGGTTCGTCTTTTTGTTGCTCGGTGGCAGAATAGAGAAATATAAAATGTTTAATTTACAAGTAAGGATTGAACTAAATTCACAATAAGTATCGTTCGTCCTCTACCCAGCACAAGCAAATTACATTTACATTTAAAACTATATACACACTAATGGTTCCTACGCGTTACTGACATGCATTAGACGATCTATAAAACCTGACGTAATAACATATTCTTTTTAAAAGTATTTTTTACTTTATACATACTCTTACTATATAATAAGTAAAAACTGTGTGGAGAAATGTATGTAATGCTGAGGAAAAATCGGTTTGAGATTTCAACGGAAATACACGTTCTAGAGTTCCCTGAAACCGAAAAAAGTTTTTCTTTTTTTTCTTTCTTAGTTACTTTCTTCAAAACTGTCTATTTGTGAACAACTCTAGCGCCTAAACTATCTAAAAAAAATGTTTTTAGACGCCGATAGGTAGAGTGTGGGGCAATACCAATAAGCTATCCCAGATGCAAGAGAATAGTAAAGTATTTAATACGAGAAAGCCTGGGCCGTTCTGTCGCACCATTAGTTTCTTTTGAAGCATTTTCGGTCACGTGATCTACATGGACCGAATCATTTGCATCATTCCTTTAAGAACGAAGTAGCGGATTCATTTGCACTAGTATTTCGTTCATCCGATTCTTTGGAGTATGGTGATTCCAACAAGAAGTCTGCTGAGGCTCGCTGCAACCCTGCGAAATCCGACGCGCCTGTGACCGACCCCACTGCGTTCGTATGTAAATCCGTGCCTGGTGCTCGTTGTCCCGTGAGTGAGTCCATAAGATGCAAAGGAGTGCAGGCTGTACACGTGACGTATGTTGGGAAGCTCTGAAAGGGATTGCAGACGTAGTGTAGCGTCACGGTGGCGGCCGTGGGTGGGAGGAGGAGCGGAAGTATCGCATACCTGCGGGCATGAATAGCTGGCGACCCGGCTTTAGGATACATTTAGACAAAGGGGACGCCAGCTTGACCGGGAAGGTCACGTGGAGAAGCGAGCCTCCCTCCTACACCTAGAACGGTCACGTGACGGCTGCACTCTGGTATAAAATCGAGCTGACGAGCTCAGACGGTGGGTCTTATTCTGGAAACCTCGCGCGATGCGCAAAACTTTACGCCCAAGCTGGAGCGTGTCGTGCCTCTTGCACGGGTGACGAGGTCACGGTAGTGGCGCGGGAGTAGCGTCAGTGGAGGCGGGGCCTCCCTAGCTATGTGGGATATCCACAAGGAAATACTTACAAGTGTGTAGGTTGGGAGCAGAAGTTGGTTATTGTACATGTAAATGTCTGTGTGTTTTTTCTCCATGACGCCACAGTAGGTAAACGTCATTTGCCGAGGCGCGGTCCCCGTTTCATGTTCCGCCAGAGACCGGTGCGCGTCGGGCGCACTCGTCGGCCCCGTGACGTCGCGAGGTACGTCCAGTTGCGCTCTGTGAGCCGCGGGGTGAAAGGAAAATGACCGGAAACAAGGTCACGAACGTCTTGGCCAATGCAGGGTCTCATCAAAACGTCTTCAAATCGCCTACGTATTTCTGTGGCACAGGTATTATGTTTTGCTGTTTTGACACTCAACCCATTTTTACGGAGAGAAGGGGAATTGTCCTTTCCTTTCTCTTTTCAAATACCTATTGTTGAAAAACGCGTGAAAATTAGGCAGACCAATAAAATTGAGCAAAAAAAAAACACACACTATATATATATATATATATATATATATATATATATATATATATATATATAGAGAGAGAGAGAGAGAGAGAGAGAGAGAGAGAGAGAGAGATTTTTGCGTAACTGTGCGTCCTATGGCCTTAACATTCTGTTTTGAGGCTGTAGGCCTCAAGTTGTGTACATCGCGCGCAATTATCTTTGAAACGAGATACTATATTGGGACCATCTATTAGTTGTGGAGGTGGGAGCCATCATCTCTTTTGGGTACTCTCTGTTCGTGGTGAGGGAGAGGTGGAGAGCGTTTCGTATTGTGCACTATGTTAAAATCCTTTAAAACGCCGTTTCGCGAAAATATATCTTTCTCTGCACGCGGAGAGGAGCAAGGGTCGAGGTACAACACGCGAGAGTTCCAGCACAGGTACGGTAGTGTAATTTATTGTGGATTGATTTACGAGCCGCGGTGTGTCCGACAGCGCCTGTGACTGAAGGGAGGCGGGTTCGATTCCCGCCATGTTATGGATGTTCTCCCCCTTGTATAGAGCGATTTTCCTAAAGACGAGCCAAGTGACAGCTAGTGCTGGCAACATAACTGAAGGTTCTGTGGTGTCATTATGCCCTGGAGCCCATTAGACTCCCTTCCCGCATTCGTTCGTTTGCAGTTGGCTAGCTTGTAAATGGCTTCGACTCTTCCTTTTGTGGTGTCCTTGTCCGAGAAAAATATAGTGCGCTGCGAGAAATAATTGATATTAGGAAGTGCAGTGTTATGTGCTCTTCTGTAAAATTTTTTTTTCTATATTACATTGAATTTACTTTTTGTGTGATAAATATTATGTTTATTTTAAAACCCAGACTTGAATGGGAGATGCGTACCGATGCACGTGGTTCCGGCCTTTATGCTGTTGCGTGGCGCGCTGTGATTGAGAGCTTTCTATTTACATTCGTGTCAGTTTTCTTTTACTGATTGTGAGGGCATGTTAAGAGATTTTCCACATAACGTAATTAAATTAAAATATTTCTCGGACTCGCGTACGTGCATATGCCTCAGCAAAACTCTTAGACTTCTGCATGGGGATGTTTTCACAGGAGCCATTACCACTTTACGAAGGGGCGTAGCTGAACAGCTGACGTGGCGGAGGGATATTTCTCTGAATAACATGTGATGTTCACTTGTTACGCGAACTGTCACTTCGGCTCATCCTCAGGAAAATCCTTCTCTATCGCCCCCGGCGCACGTGCGAGCGCCGTGGATGGAGGCGACGGGCAGGCCCCCTCGGCGCACGCAGATCATTCGTTTCAACTAGAGACCGGGAAAATGTGTAGTATGAAACGTCAAAATATGTACATATACATGTAATTTATTATATTATACATGTAATACATAAATTATTTCCCGGACTCGCGTACGTGCATGTACCTCAGCGAAACTTTTAAGACTTATGGATAGTGATGTCTTCTCAGGAACCATAACCAAACACTTTACGAAGGGGCTGAACAGCTGTCGCGGCGGAGGGATACTTACTTCTCTGAATTACATGTGATGTTCACTTGTTTTCGCGAACTGTCACTTTGGCTCATTCTTAAGAAAATCGTTCTATATGTCGCGCCACGGAGCATTCATTCATACATCTGGCAGTGTGATTTTTCCCACACCGGTGGAGAGTGCGGAAGCCTGCTGACGAGGCGGGAACACTTTCTCTTGTGCTTTTACTTTTATGGGCTTCTCTTCAGCCACGGTTGCTCCCATCAGTGTAGCCATATTCTGGGAAACGTGGAAAACCAGGGTGAAAATCACGGAATTTCATTGCTGTGGAAAAGTCTGAGAATTTTTCGAAAGAATGGTTAGTCAGGGAAAATCGATATAAAAGTAATTTTTTTAAGAAAAATATTTTTTGCTTTATTTCTATTTTTTGAATTTATCTTTAATTTGAACTTGATCATGGTAAAATCAAAGATCTGACAAAGTAGTTTCAGGCCTACCTTAATATATTATTTATATACTGTCAAATACGTTGCAAATGTTATAAATGAAACAAAAATTTATGCTTTAGAAAACCAGGAAAAGTCGGGGAAATTTGTTTTCGGGAATCGACGGCCATCCTACTCATGTCTCTTTCCAGCGCTGTCTTTTCCGACCGAATGATAGCGTTCATTCTTCGTTTTCGCAAAATTTCTATCGACTAAAAAGGAGAGGTGGCTCAGGGCATCCACAGATGTCACAGCAGTCCATCTCATCGGGACGTCCTAGGTTTAAGTCCCGACGGCGGCAGGATTTTCGACTCTAGCTTTTCAGCTAGGAGGAGAATTCTAGCGGCTGGCTGCCCTGATCGGTAGTTTTCCGTGGTTTCTCCGATCAACACCAGGCGAATGCTGGAGGACCCTACCAAACGGGCCACGGACCGCGCACGATCTTTCCTTGTGAGATGTCTTGGAGAGTCTGTTATTTCGAGGAACAATCTCCTAAATCGCCATAGAGGGAAAATCAGGGATGGAACATATTGAGGGAAATAATCTGTTTTTAATTTTTGCTAATACGTTATTGCTTGTTTTTGCTTTCGATAAGGAGCTCGATATTCTCATTGCATAACTTGCCTAGATCGAAAGGGTCGTGGGTGTGAGGGATTACTCCATATTCTCTTATGGAGGGAAATACGAAAAGACAAACGGAGTCAAGTTAACTTCTAGTTAATTAGCAAATTGAATCACGAAAATTAGGTAGAAAAGTAAAATCTTTTATGTACCACGGTCGTTAACTGGCTCTAATGATCTCGGGCGATGGTGTTGTTGCTTCTCGATCATTAGAACCCTTACAAGGGCTTTGGTGCGCAAATAACTACTTTTTACGTAAGGCTTCGGAGACCCTTGCAACATTTGCGAATTCCTTCCCGTCGCTTGTATGAAGTATTATGATTATTTGAGATTTTCCCCTCGTGTGTTTCCTGTTTCTCATCTTCCTCCTCGTTGTCCTCTTCTTCTTCCTCCTTTTCATTCTCCACCTGTTTGTCTTCTTCCTCCTCTTTCTCTTCCCCATATATTTCTTATCCTTTCTCTTCCTCTTCTTCTTCCTCTTCCTGTTTGTCTTCTTCCTTCTCTCTGTCTTCCCCATCCATTTTTTCCCGTTTCTCTTCCTCTTCTTCTTCCTCTTCATCCTCCTCCTGTTTGTCTTCTTCCTCCTTTCTCTTCCCCCTCCATTTCTTCCCCTTTCTCTTTCCCCTCCTGTTTGTCTTCTTCGCCTCCTCCACCCCTTGTCTCGTGGTTCTTGCCTTGGCTCCGTCCGCGGTGCTGCCCTGTGCCGGCGGGGGCGTTTGCATCGCGGCCGAAGTGGCGTGTGCCTATCAGCGCGGCCGGCCGTGTGGTGCGTTGCGGTGACTTGTGGGCGAGGCGGGCGCGGGCGCAGGTCGATACGAATGTCGCGCGCGGGGGCGGGGCGGGGCGGAGGACATCCGGCACGGCGCGGCCCGCCCATTCATTGGTCGCCGCCCTCGCCCTCGCCCCCGCACCCCGCTTGCTCGCCAACCACATGTAGCGCTCTGCTCGCATACCGCGCGAATAACAACAGGAGCGTTTAGCGACGCCCCTCTTGACCAGCTTCGTTTCTGCGGCGAGCGAGGAACAACTGGTGGTGCTATAGAACGGCGCAGACTTTCTCGAACTAGTTTGTTTCCTTAATTCCCTAGACGGTGATCTCTTTGCGGTTTTGCTCCGCCGTCTTCTCAGTTGCCACCTTTAGGCGCCTAAAATACTTTTTTTTTCACGATTTCTCAATGTTTCGGATACCTAAGTAGTAGAATTGAAATTTGACTAAGAATATTGTAGAAGGTAAAATATCCTCCTATATGGACATTTTAGTTGGATATTTTTTCGATACCCAAAACGGTTCGGTTTTTTCTCATCCGAAAACGCGTATTTCCGTTGAAATCTCGAAATCGGTTTTCCGCACTATTTGATATCTTTCTCTATACTACGTATATTTCTCCGTGTATACTTACATATATGATGTAGGCAGTGTGTTACGGTCCATAGTACCAGTGATGGGAGGTCGCGGATCCGAAACTGCTCGGTGAGTTTGTGGTGCCTGCCCGAATAGAACACGTACACTTTCTGCTCTGGTTAGTAGTTTTTCTGATCGCGTACTGGCGCATGTCGGAGCAGTGTCCTATCAACGGGCCACGGACAGTGCGCGATCTTTCCTTGCCGTTCCTATCAACTCGAACTAGGGACGTGAAGGTGGGGGGGGGGAGATGCCCACTCCGTCACAACCGGCATTCGCCGGAGAGGCCGAGGCCTTGGGGACCGGGTCTAGAAAAGAAAAAAAGATTCAAACAATGAATAATTAGCTCTTTTCTTAACGCAAGTCCTCCCTTCGTACAATATTTCGACGCTTATACCAGGTAAATGCCGGAGCAGTGCCCTCAAAAACGGCCCACGTCCCGCGCGCGCGCGCGGTCTTTCCTTCCTCTTCCTTATTCTGTTCTCTCCCCGTACACTTCACACTTCCACTTACATGCACTACGCTGCCTGACACGTCGGGAGGACAGTCGAGAACGGTGCCTCGCGAGAAGGGGATAATCCAACAAGCCAACGGTCGGTAGGTCGGCGCCGGATCTCACTGTCCAGCGGGGGGAAGATCACCGCTACCTCCCGACACAAAAGCGTGTAATACACTTACAGGGTTAATGACTTAAGCAGTTGACGGGCCCGGCATCACCAAACAATCAATCGAATACGCGTATTTTTTCTCTTTTGGGAAGATAAACATTTGAAGGGCATTTACTACCCTTCATACGATGATGCAGTGGATTAATAATATTTCACACTTACATCAAGTGAGGGACGAGTTAGTGTTGTAATGTTAATGCGAGTTTTATTAACCCATTTACATCGAGTAATGCCGTACTTTTTCGTCAACTCGTGATAACTAATAGATATTGAACTAAATTATCATTTCTGCTTTTCATCGCTCCTCTGGCGGTGTGAATTCCTTGTCCACTAAACACCCCCTCAACGTTTTAGTATTTGCTCTGTCGTTGCTGTTAACTGTTTTACTGCCCCGACGGTCGTCTCAAAAATACAGTGAAATTATTACTAGAACGATGATTGTAAATAACGTCTCAATGCTTCGTTTGCAAACATAGCAGAGATTGATCGATAACCTGTGTTGGAATGAATCTGCCATAATGAACATCGTGATAAAACGAACTGCAGTCAACAAATAAGAGAATGGTACAATGGGAATAGAAAAACATTTCGCGTTCGTACAAATAAGAGGTTTTTGAAAATAAAGTGAAATGAATTCGTTTTCAAGAGGTAGTTTTACACCTTCATTCGAGAATTCTCGTTGGTGTTATCACACACCAAATTACGAAATTCCAAACTACTTCCTTAACGATCAGTTCGGTCAAAAATATCCGGGAAAAGGTTTTTCTGAAGATTTTCGAAGATTTATTTCTGTTACGTATTTGTGTTTCTTCGCAATGTCGTGATCTAAATGAAAATTGTGATTTGTTTCAAGTTTGAAAGTTCAGAGTCATGAGACCCTGAACTTGTAACTCCGAATTCCGTAATCGGAACGAATAGAAACTTTAAATTTGTTTCTTCAAGTTGATTGAAAAGAACGCTGAGAATCCCAATGAAAATGCAAACCTGGTATACGAGTGTTAATGCGGAATAATGTAATGGTCTGAAGGAATGAAGAGAATGACTTATGGAAGGAAAGTTTTTGCGCGCAATGCTGTGACCGCGTTCTTGGCGTCTGCTGGGGGGAAATAAATTCAAATGAACTTTCATCTTCCGTTACAAGAATTTATTGTTCAGACTGCGGAGGCGAATACTACGTGGTCACTCGGGATTCAAAGCGAAAACAAATGAAGCAACGTTAAACCCACCAGGGCTCCATTTTCATTCCCATTACAACCACAAAACGAAAAAAGATGAATACATGTCGTCTGTGCCCGTAAAAAGTGGCACATCTCAAACATTTTCATTTTTTTGTCAAATGATGTTTATAAATCGTTGTATTTTTACTAATAAAAATAATTAAGACTAGTGGCCTACAACGACAAAAATGTTTCTGAACACAACATGGGTTCCCCAAAAGTAGCACACACAATACTCAAGAACAAACACATTATTCTTATAACACTACAAATAGTAATATATTTTAACAAAATTAGCCTTCATGAATAATGCAATAATATTGTGTGTAATTTTGCAAGTGTATAATAATATACATTACATTATACATACAATGCCTTGTAGTATAATAATATTTTTAAAATAAATATTTAAAAAAAATATAGTTTGCAACCGTTCTTTACGTATCAAGAGAATATCAGAAAAGTTGCTGTTCCGTAACGCATCACTTGATTAGTAAATACGAGCACATAAGGGCGTGCGGCGTCTTTCTGGAAGCCTTGCTGCAGGACTTCAGCTGCATCGTATGCAGTGTCGCACTTAGTATTAGAATTCAGTTGGTACGTGCCGTATGAGTGTAGGTCGAAGAACACCATAATGTATTGGGGTTCTTCGGTTAAAATCGAAACTGGTTTATTGGTGTCGTTTCTTTTTTCTTTCTTTCTTTTTTAAGTTTCTTGGCATCGAATGGCACCATAGACACCTCAAACAACCAAAAGCTGCGTAGTTTTCTTTCTCTCTACGCGCATTGGAAATTAGTAATGCAGACTAGATGGTTCTCAAGTAAGCCGGTATGTAGAGTAAACATTGCTATTGGCCGCAAAATAGACTTCTCCTTTCAGGTTAAATCTTCTCTCCTGCTAAACGACATTTTTAATGTTTACGTTACTTATGCATCGACAATATGAAAGTTTATAATCAGTAGAGGATGAACATTCAAAATGCATTCCCTCGGGAGAAAAAAATGTCTACCGGATCCGTTAATTATTGATAAGTGAAAAGTTTTGACCTTCGATCTTGAATTATCGATCAGTTTTGAGTCTCGATGTTTCGTTTGCATATAATTTTACGTAAATAACTAAGATCTTCCTTAATGTGGAATATCAACTAAACGTTTCCTCACGATTTCCATTTTCGGTGACTCTTTGTTCTGAAAAATTGTTAGTTGTATCAGTTTTTAAACGGAGCGCCGAATTTCTTCTTTCTTTGTTTCAAGCTTCAATAAGCCGGCCTTGATAGCAGAGGTCGCTAAGGCTGGAGGGCAGTGGCTGCCTCGACTCGAAGGGTCGCGATTTCGAATCCCGCCCTGGGCATGGATGTTTGCGTCCTTATTTGTTCCCCTTATCCCAAAGTTAAAAATCACAGTGGCCGTTATATGACTAAGCAGTTAAAAAGCGCATTAAAAAACTTAAAACCCTTCAATGAATCATATCTTGACATTAGGTGCCCCCGTAGTATTGTTGATGTCTTTGATGGTTAATGAAGGATGGGTCATCATTAAAGCTATTCAGCATCCGTGGAAGTTCACTCTGAAACAGTTATTTTCTTGCCTGAGTCTCTTTCCTATGCCAGTATTACCCAATTCGAACTTTTGCCAGACACCCACGTGTACTCGGTCCAGTCGTTTGATTAGTTATTTTCACACTCGAGCGTGGCAAAGGGAATGGGAAGGGTATAGATATGTAAGGGTGATCAGCATATATGTCACGTAGGATGGCAAACTTGTACTGAAGATGGCCGTCAAATTTGTTTTGGTAGAATTAAAGAAAAGTGCACTTCAAAATTTCTATTGAAATAAATATTATTATTTACGTATATTATTATTATTTGATTAAAATTTGGTATGTTAAGAGTTCAGTTGAATGCGAGATAGAAGTCAACAAACTCTCTGATATTCGGGGATTGTGGGAAGTTTCTTGTCCTTCACTGTGCATATCCTCAATTTTTAATTTATCTATCAAGGAATTCGTTTTGATTACACCATGTGGTATTTGATATGACTTGAAATAATTCTTGCGAATTCTTTTTCGAGACGACATGGGAGAAAATATCATTACTAGTCAAAACTAGCCCTTACCTCCATCTGCACTCACTGACCTGAAGCATTTTCAACTAGGAAAAACACATTTATCATCGCGATGTGGTCTTCGAAAAATCTGTCGCTAGCCTGGACCGACTACACCCGCAGTACTGCCGATTGTCTTTTGAATATTTCGTGTTACCGGTCACGTCAACTGCTGTGGTCATTAGTCCCGTAAGTGTCATCATGTTTTTATCGCGGGCGGTGATGATGTTCTTTCCCCACTGATTGGTGATTGATTAGAGATTCCGGCGCGTCAACTGCTAAAGTCATTAGTCCCGTGAGCGTGGTGTACGTTTTTATCGCGGGAAGTGGCGGTGTTCCTCCCCCGCTGGATGGCGAGATCCGGCGCCGACCTACCCGATGGTGTGCAGGGTTGTCCCCAACCAGGCATCTCCCTTTGGCGGGGCACGAACCCAGCTCGGGGACAAGCTCCCGACTCGCCTTTCTGTATGTGTAATAGTACAGTGAATGGAAATGTAAGTAAAGGTGAGGATAGGACATGGAAAAGAAACAAAATATTGCGTGCAGTCGGTGGCCCGTTTGTTAAGTAGTGCCCCGACATTTGCCAGGTTCAGAGAAAACGCGGAAGACTACCGATCAGAACAGAATTCTCTTCCAGATAACGGCATAATTCGACCTAGCTTCTACCTTCAGACAAAAATCCTGCCACCGTCGGGACTCCAATCCTAGAACCTCCTGATCAGAGTCACGCCAGTGACGTCACTTGATGCCTTGAGCCACCTAAGCCAGCCAGGAGTCTTTCGAGATCATTGAGAATGCAACAAGTTGGGATTTTCCACTGCCGATTAGTCTTGACTTTTCTGATGTCGACTTTTCCGCTGTCGCCTTGTCTCGGTTTTTCCGCTGTCGCCTTGTCTCGGCTTTTCCGCTGTCGCCTTGTCTCGGCTTTTCCGCTGTCGCCTTGTCTCGGCTTTTCCGCTGTCGCCTTGTCTCGGCTTTTCCGCTGTCGCCTTGTCTCGGCTTTTCCGCTGTCGCCTTGTCTCGGCTTTTCCGCTGTCGCCTTGTCTCGTCTTTTCCGCTGTCGCCTTGTCTCGTCTTTTCCGCTGTCGCCTTGTCTCG